>CM059188.1:60217408-60371305 GCA_030323885.1 Branchipolynoe longqiensis
AGATAGATAGATAGATAGATAGATAGATAGATAGATATATGACTATATAACGTGCACTTTAGACCTGAATTGTCGGCAAATGCAGACATTTGACAATATGGTGGTAACGTTTCGCCCCCTGCCAACGACACCATATTTGACTTGCATTTACACGTGTTCGTATTATTCTATTCTGAAGTCCTTATTATTTCAAAAGGATTAGGTGATATATATACTATATATGTTTATTTCACTTCATGGCATATTATAACCATACGCTTGCTGAAACCACACATGCATAGATAACGTGATACATGTGTTTCGGTGAATAGTGAAAGATAGAACATGGTTCTGGGACTAGGGTCTTCTTAGGGCCCCGGGGATCCACATGGACCCTGTAAGATTAGTCTTGTCACTAAGTAACGCACGGAACTTAGGAAGCCATACATGTGTAGTTCTCATAGCATATAGATACCATTATATTCCCATAGCTCTCACATGCTTTATATTTAAGCTTAAGCTCTGATATTTCTAAATTGATCAAATCTGTTTTCATTACGTAATGAAAAAATATAAGTGATATTTCTTTTTAGCCCTCGAAAATCTCATTTGACACACTTTAGTGAGACATGACCTTATATGGAGAAAAAGAAAGGAACATTTTAAAAACATCACACCTTGCAGTGCATGTGCATGCTATATGTGTATCATTTCATATATATTAGGCATATATATATTATATATATTATGGAACACCATTTCTTGTTTTATTCAGTATTTAGACATCATTAAATATTTAATGATGTCTAAATCGATTTTATCATATTATTAAATGTATTTAATGATCTGTTCAAATAATGTATGATGTTTAAATATTCTATATTTGATGAGATAATAAAATCGATTTAATGATATCATTAAATGCATTTGAAGAGATCATTAAATGCATTTGATGATCTCTAAATGGTACACCATTTAAACATGTGTAAAATTATATTTGATCATCTCTTTAAATCGATTTAATGATATGATGAAATATACTGTATTTGAACATATGTTGAAATGTGGAAGGGGGAAGGAGAGGGGAGAGGGGGAGAGGAGAGAGGAGGAGATACGGGAGAGGGAAGTGGGACAGGGAGAGTAGGGGGATAGATGGGGAGGGGGAGGAGGAGGAGATGGAAAGGAGGATGAGGGGGACGGGGAAGAGAGGGGAAAGAAGGGAGAGAGAAGTATAGAGGGGATACGGGATTATACTGATACGGAGATCCGAGAAATAAGGGAGAGAGTGGGATACGGAGGGGATGGGGGACAGACGAGGGCGGGGGACGGCGAGAGGGGACGGGGATGGGGACGCGGATGCGGACGGGAGAGTGAGGGGGAGAGGGGAGGGAGCGGGGAGAGAGAAGGAGAGAAGAGGGGGACGGGAGCGGGAGAGGGGGACGGTAGGGGAGAGGGGACGGGAGAGGATGAGGGGGATGGGAGGGGCAGAGGGGGGCGGGGATATCAACAAATGCATCTGACGTCCACGGAGCATTCATTATCTACTAGTCAACTAAGTCCTATTTAAACAAATCGTCAAATCGATTTGATGATCTGTTTAAATACATTTAAACATATGTTTAAATGTACTATATTTAATCATATCATGAAACTGATTTAATTATATGATAAAATACATTTAATCATATGTTCAAATGGATTTTATCCACAAAAAAAGTACCCTGATTTAAACATATGTTCAAATACATTTCATGAGCTGATCAAATCGAATTAATGATATTAAATATTTAATGATATGTCTAAATCGAATTAATGAGATCACTAAATATTTAATGATGTCATTAAATATTTTATGATATGAAATATTTTATGACATTATTAATTCGATTTAGAGATATCATTAAATATTTTATGATATTCTAAATACTGAAACAAGAA
The DNA here is from genome assembly GCA_030323885.1 of Branchipolynoe longqiensis. Lineage (NCBI taxonomy): Eukaryota > Metazoa > Annelida > Polychaeta > Phyllodocida > Polynoidae > Branchipolynoe > Branchipolynoe longqiensis. Next base: position 60,219,326 of record CM059188.1, read on the forward strand.
TTGGCGTTCCATAATGTGTGTGTATATATATATATATATATATATATATTTGTGTGTGTGTGTGTGTGTGTGTGTGTGTGTGTGTGTGTGTGTGTGTGTGTGTGTGTGTGTGTGTGTGTGTACATACATATAGATATAATTGCCAAAAGAGACGACGAATAGCGAAATACAAATAGCGAAATACCTATGGCATTGGGTAGGTTCGTCACGTGGGCCGATGGGAATCCCCGGAGCCTGCAGTTGGACTTGGAGTATTGATCTGCCGATTGATTTATTGATCCGTTGGCAGCCGGTCGCAACGTACCTGTTAGTGAGTGGTGTGCACGGTGTGTATTACTTACCCGCACGGCTCGGTTAGTTTGAGTACCACTACCAGCACAGAAAAAAACACCACCACGACGCCATTATGATATTATTTTACCTCGGTAAACAGCCTCAGGCTAGCCTCAGGCTAGGGAGAGGTAAGCACGTCCGGTACCAGCAATTAGCATATACAACTCACGACTGGATAACGTGTCGTTGGGTTGCTCCGGCAAAATTAGTCTACATACAAGCAAATACGCAGTAAGTATAATAAAAACTGTGGTTAGCTTAATTATGATGCATTAGAGCATCAATATGGAAAGTTTAGACTTTCGTTGGTCCAATTTGGACGAGTTATTTGGTTATAAACAACCAAGGATAGAACACTCGAGTGGGTTTCGCGAAGGAACCAAACCGGTCATTAGCGGTTATGTCAACACCCGGGTCACCGTGTGACTATGGGTAGAGATGTGGGTTTCGCCCTATCTCATGTGGAAATTCTCTCGTACTCTAATAGAGAGTAATGTTGGAGATGCTCCTGGGTTTCTTTTATAGACTCCCCTAGACAAAACTTTTTCAGGCGTTTCTCCGAGTTTCGTAGCATTTTCTCCAACTTGTTGACGTAGTAGTCACAGGTGGGAGAAGTGTGCGGAACAGAGGGATGGGCGGGCCGATACACTGGTCCCGACCCCGCGTAAGGTTTGGGCTTGACCCACAACCCACGCACAAATTTAGCTTATTACGCCTGTGTTATAACGGTATAAACACGTTCTCTAACACCAATAGATGTCCAAATGAGTTTGAAACAACCATATTGTGACATATATATATACCGGGACTGACCAAAAATCTTTGTTTCAGCTCCCGATGGCCACGAAGCGGAGTAAGCGCGGTGCAGCAGCAGCCGAGGGGCGTGTTCCGAGTGGAGTGGACGAGGAGTACGACTCCTCACCTGTGTTGTCGGCAGGGCCGTCGACACAGCCCCGGGCGCATATCCTCTCCGACCCGGATGAGGACGCAGTGCCTGATGTGCCTGCGCCTCCAGATTGGGAGGCTCGCTTTGCAAGATTGGAAAGCCACATCTTGACTGCCAAATCGCCTGTGTCTCGGAAGCGGCGTAGGCCGAGTGTCCAAGAGGATTCATTTGAGGATTTCTTGGACACAGACTCGGCGGTGGAGCTTAAGGCTCCTCCTCCTCCTTCTCCTAAACGGAGGAAGAAGAAGAAACAGGTGATTTCTTCGGGTGATGAATTCACCAAGGAGCGGGCAGAGACTGGTTTTCGCAAAAAGCGGAAGACTAAGTCCAAAAAGAAGAAGAGGAAGAGGAAATATTCTTCTTCTGATTCGTCCACTGAGTCTACTTCTACGGAATCAGACTCAGACACCATATATGAAGGGGTCTATGCGGACATTGGCACTAAAGTGGCTAAGAAGGTGGAGAAGCCAAAGGCTAAGCGGGTTAAAACCACTACGCTTATGCGCGAGACCGTGAATGGTCATTTTCGCACGTTCAAACCGGCGGAGGTTATCTCCAAGTTAGGAGATGAGTTAACAGGCATAAAGGGTGTTCCCAACTCCATCATTAAAGAAATGGATCGGGATGTCAATATGACGGATGACCGTAAGAAGTTTGAGGATGTGTTGCACACAGTGCATAAGGCAGTGTTGGCTACCCTAACAGCTATTGTTCCTGTGGCTAATAGGATGCAGAGTGAAAATAAGTTCTCGTCTTTGGCTAAGACAATGGACAAAGGCATTGCAGTGCTAGCGGCGGCAGGTAATTACCTGTCGTTTCGAAGATATGAAAATGTCTTCAAGTCAGTTTGCACAGATGCTGGCAAAGAAGTGGCTCGCTCTAAGAAGGTTACCGATAATGAGGGGAAGGAGTTTACGCTCTATCTTGCTCCAGAGCCGATTAAAGGGAAACCTTTAGATAATACCAAGATGTTTGGCGGTCAACTACAATACCTCTATAAAGAGGTAGAGACTGCAGCCAAGAGTGGCAAAAACATGGATGGCAAGAAGAAACAGGAAGTTCCTCGTTTCAAAAAGTCACGAGGGGATTTTCGTCCACGACGGTTCACCAGAGGAACCAGACCGAGTTCAAACTTCGGTCAAGGGTTTCGGGGCCGGGGCGCTCGCCCAGGCTGGACCGACAACACCGCACGGCCAATAGGCCGAGGGTTCAACTCGTCGAGACCTTTCCCCAGGGGCGGGTCCAAGTAGAGGTCCAAACACAAACTTTACAAGTCCCTGAAGCCTCTAAAAACACACAAACTGTAAGCAACTTTGTGGCTGGTAATATTAGTAATCATATTTCTGAGTGGCACAAAATTACTAGTGACCAAGAAATTATAAAAATAGTTAGGGGTGTTCAAATTCCCTTTACACAAATTCCTGTACAAAGTATAATACCTTTTCCATATAACATTCAACCAGTTGAACGAGACGCACTAACTAAACAGGTACATAAATTCTTTGAGAAAGGAATTATACAAAAAGTGACACACTGTTCAGGACAGTTTATTTCAAACATTTTCTCGAGACCGAAGCCTAATGGTGATGTTCGAATGATCCTGGATTTAACAATCCTTAATAAAAGGGTGGAATATCGACATTTTAAAATGTTCTCTCTAGATACGGCACGAGATCTGATTACACCAGATGCGTGGATGGCTAGTGTTGATTTACAGGATGCATATTATACGCTTCCCATAATGGAACAATACCGAAAATTTCTTCGATTTATTTGGGATAACCAACTCTATGAGTTTACCTGCATGCCGAATGGCTTAGCTTGTGCGCCACGTTTATTTACTAAATTGCTTAAACCTGTTTTCTCGGTAATGGCGAGGAAGGGTCACATAATGTTTCCATACATAGATGATTCTTTTATTATAGCATCAACACAAATTGGTTGTGTGAATGCAGTTTTGGATTTATGTGCATTACTCACTAAATTGGGGTTTTATGTACATCAACAAAAGTCAGTGTTTAAACCAACAAAACAACTCAAATGTTTAGGGTTTATTCTGGATACACAGTCCCTTACAGTGTCGATAACAGAACAAAAACTAATTAAGTTTATGACTACAGCGACTCAGCTTATTAAGTTATCAAAGCCAAAAATTAGACAGGTTGCTGTTCTTATTGGCATAATGACCTCATATGCACCTGCTGTGTTATATGGGAAGGCCCATATTAAGTCGCTAGAAATAGATAAAAATTTAGCGTTAACACGAACTAAAGGCAATTTTGAGCGAAAGATGTTTATTTCGCAAGAAGGGTTACAGGATATTGGATGGTGGATGCAACATATAGCAAGTTCACCAAATCCAATCCGCATGGCGGAACCTAATACAGTAATTACTACTGATGCTTCGTTAGAAGGTTGGGGAGCTCATCGAGATGGGGTCACAACAGGAGGTAGATGGCTTGATGATGAAAAATCAGACTATATTAATGCACTAGAATTGCGTGCTATTTATCTGGGCTTACGTAGTTTAGTAAAGATAAATAAATCACAGGTTAGAATACTAACTGATAATACTACTGCCATGGCATATATTCGTAACATGGGTGGAACCAAATCAAAGTCTTGCAATCAGTTATCTAAACTGATTTGGAACTGGGCACAGGCTCAACAAGTCTGGCTGACTGTAGCGCATATTCCAGGGTCACAAAATACACTTGCAGATTATAAAAGTAGAAATTTCCATGACCATTTAGAGTGGTCTCTCTCTACACATTTGTTTAACTTCGTTTGTGAAAAATGGGGTACACCTGAAGTTGACTTATTTGCATCACGAAATAATAACAAGTTACCCTGTTATGTTTCTTGGCATCCTGAACCGGATGCTTGGAAAGTAGATGCGTTTGCTATTACCTGGGAAAATAATTATTTTTATATTTTCCCACCATTTAGCATTATCAGCCGAGTAGTGAGAAAAATCGGCTTGGAAGGGACACATGCGATACTGGTGGTGCCCGATTGGGACACGCAACCTTGGCTGCCAGCAGTTTCACAACTGGCAAAAGATCGTATACGATTCCCAAGAAAACTCGGGAATCTGACGCACCACGGACCGCTAGTGGTTCACGGCGACGTGTCAACGACGCCCCTATTGGCATTCCTTTTCTAAGGAAGCAGCTACAGCAATTTGGATTGGACAGAATTACTGAGGATAGGATAGTATCGGATGCCTGGAGGCCAGGAACTGTCAAAATGTATACAACCTATTTAAAGAAATGGGGTGTACATTGTTTGTTAATGAAAGTTAAGCCAACAAATCCAAAGATTTCACAAGTAGCTCGGTTTCTTCGTTCTCTAGAGGATGAAGGACTTTCCTTTGGATCGATTAATGCGGCGAGGTGTGCGTTATCAATTATATTACCTAGAATTGATGGCGAAACAGTTGGAAAACATTATGTTATTTGTTATTTACTTCGTTCAATTTATCAAAGGAATCCTCCAAAACCAAAGTATAGTCGGTTTTGGGATGTTTCTATAGTATTTAAGTTGTTTCAGGCTTGGCCTCACAACTCGTGGTTAGATATAAAACAGTTAGGTTTTAAGGTCGCGGTCCTGTTATTGTTAGTAACCGGACACAGAGGACAGACGATTGTTGCTTTATCCTTAACTGGATTAGAAATAGACAAGCAACAAGCTACGTTTGATTTAGAAAAATTGCTTAAATCGAACACGTTAGGTGACCCTTTATCAACGGTTCACTTAGACTGTTTTCCGAATGATCGGAAATTATGTGTTGTGTCGGCCATACGGGCTTATATATACAAGACAAAGGATTTACGTGCATCACAACAACTATTAGTGAGCTTTATAAAGCCACATAAGGCGATTTCACGAGACACACTTGCCAGATGGACAATTACGGTGTTGAAATTGGCTGGAGTGGATACGAGTAAATACTCTTCCCACTCAACTAGAGGAGCCATGGTCTCCAAGGCACGGGTGCTTGGTATTTCTGTGAAAAGAATACTAGCGCATGCAGGCTGGAAGACGGCTAAGTCGTTTGCAAAACATTATAATAAACGACTAGAAAAGCCTACCGGCGTTGCAAAGCGTCTTCTCGCCAACTAACAAGAATAGGTGAGAACAAAAATTTAGAATGTTATAATAATAAGAAAGAATGATATTAAGGATAAAAATGAATTATGTAAAGGTCTCCCTAGCCTGAGGCTAGCCTGAGGCTGTTTACCGAGGTAAAATAGTATAGTTATACGAGTCTTACCTTGGTACAGATGAGGTATAAGCCTCGGATAGATGTGGGCTAGGGCCCTCCCGCCACACCCTGCCACATCTATTCCGTTGGAGTACCTTTTCGGTAAAGTGATAGTATCCATTGTTTGAAAGTCATTTTTATCCTCAATAAGTAGGTTAAGATTGCTGTTACCGGACGTGCTTACCTCTCCCTAGCCCACATCTATCCGAGGCTTATACCTCGGTAAAACAACAGTTATCCATCATCTGTACCAAGGTAAGACTCGTATAACTATACTATACGCAAGGTAGCTGGGCGGCTAGCACCAACAGCGACCCTGCGGACAGACCGCTGAGTACAGGTGCAGTCACATCATTAAAAGGTCACCGAGCAGTCTGGACAGAGCGCTGAGTACTGGTGCAGTTACATCATTAAAAGGTCATTGACCCGTCTGGACAGACCACTGAGTACAGGCACAAGCATGTCACTAAAAGGTCACTAAAAGGTCACCAAGCCGTCTGGACAGACCGCTGAGTATAGGTGCAGTCACATCACTGAAAGGTCACCAAGCCATGCGGACAGACTGCTGAGTACAGGTGCAGTCACAAAACTAAAAGGTCACCGAGCTGTCCAGACAGGCCATTGAATACAGGCATAGTCACAACACTAAAAGGTCACCGAGCCGTGTGAACAGACCGCTGAGTACAGGTGCAGTCACGTCACTAAAAGGTCACCGAGCCTTCTGGACATACCACTGAGTACAGGCACAATCACATCACTAAAAGGGCACTGAGCGTTTCGGACAGACCGTTGGGTACAGGTGCAATCACATCACTAGAAGGTCACCAAGCCGTCTGGGCATACTGCTGAGAACAGGCACATTCTCATCACTAAAAGGGACCCCAGCCATCCAGACAGACCGTTGGTTACCGACGCAGTCACAACACTAAAAGGTTACCGAGCCATCCGGACAGACCACTGAGTACAGGCAAAGAGATGTCACTAAAAGGCCACCGAGCCATCTGGGCAGACTGTTAGGTACAAGCACAGTCACATCACTAAAAGATCACCGAGCCATGCCGACAGACTGCTGAGGACAGGCACAGTTACGTCAATGAAAGCGTCTGGATAGACCACTCAGTACAGGTGCAGTCACGTCAGTAAATGTTCACCGAGCCATGTGGACAGACCACTCAGTACAGGTGCAGTCACAACTGAACCAACTGACAACAGATGGGTATGATATCCACCTGTGCTGGGTGCCTGGCCATGCTGGCATACAAGGAAACGAACGAGCTGATCGGGCTGCGAAGAAGGCCCTGAACTGTGATCTTGAACCATGTCTGATCCCTCACTCTGATCTGAAACCACTAATAGCCACCCACATAAAATCCAAATGGCAACATGAGTGGGATGAAAACATCAATAAACTTAAAGAAATTGAACCATCTGTGGGAAAGCCACCACAGACTCATGCGGGAGGTCGGCGGGACCAAGTGGTCCTTAGTCGCTGCCGTGTTGGCCACTCGTGGCTTACACATGCTTTTCTGCTCAAGGGGGAACCTCCCCCTGAATGTATTGGGTGTCAGTCCCCACTGACACTCAAACACATTTTACTAAGTTGCGTTGATTTTTTTGGCCCTGCGCCAACGGTTCTACACTGCAGGCAGTATGCATGACCTTTTTACTAAGGTAAAACAGGAAAACATTTTAGCCTTTTTGAGGGCAGCTGGACTGTACCACCTTATATAGTTTACTAAATGGATTCTATTAATTATTAATGAAACTTTTCTTTTTCTATGGGAATTTGTTTCCCTTGACCACAGATATATGATTGTGAGCTTTCTAATTTAATTAGTGTCTATTGGCACATAATTGATTGTCTGCTTTTACATGTAAAAGCGATGGTTTGAACAAAAAACAAACATTTCTCGCCGTGAATATGGCCTATGCTGCCGACACGGCGTAAAGCAACCACCAATCAATCATTCAATCACAACTCTAAAAGGTCACCAAGCTGTCCGAACAGGCCGCTGAGTACAGGCACAGTCATGTCACTAAAAGGGCACCGAGCCGTCTGGACAGACCACTCAGCACAGGCACAGTCACGTCACTAAAAGGTCACCGAGCCACCTGGACAGACCGTTGGGTACAGGCCCAGTCACAACACTAAAAGGTCACCAAGCCATCCAGACAGACCACTGAGTACAGGCACAGTCATGTCACTAAAAGGCCACCGAGCCAATTGAGCAGACCGCTGAGTTAGACCGCTGAGTACAGGTGCAGTCCCGTCACTAAAAGGTCACTGATTCAGTATTTTGCCATCAGCGTCCAACAATTTGACAATTTATTTCACTGCTTCACGAATAGCGGGTTATGTCCACTTGGCCCCATAACAGCATTGTAGTGTATGTTGCTGCGGTGTGTGGTGTCTGTGTCTGTGTGTGTGGGAGCGGGGTCTATGTTAGTGTGTGTAAGTGTAGGTGTCTGTGCACATGTGTGTGTGGTCTGGGTATATATGTGTAAGTATCTAACTGTGTGTAAGTTTGAACATAAAGGGATGTACTCAGCCCGCATTTGCATGGACCAACATTAATTTCAAGGCCTTTTAAAAGCACTGCTTAGCAAATGTGTATAAATGTAGGAAAGGTGTGATACCAAAAGGAAAAATACATTGTTGAGCATTATAGTCGACCGTATTTCACTTTGAAGTATGTTATTTTAAAGGGTAACTGGAACATCACATTTTCAAAACTAAAACACTTTTCTAGATTTGATCCGACATGTCAAACTTAGATACCGTTGCCCTTATTTCGCATTTGTGACTTGTTGTTGCTGCATTGAAAGGTAACTTTAATGTTGCACAGTCCGATGATTTTGAGTTTCTACGGACTATGCAGCTTCATAGAGAGCCTGTCACTGCAGACGCCTATGGTGTCCGAATTTCTATATGCACGGTAATATTAATGTTGCAGCTTTTCACTTCAAATAACTCTAATTTGCCATTTAAAGCAAATATACTTCAAACTAATGTTAAGGTAGAATGCTTATTTGTTTGAGTTTTATGTCCTGGCAACATCTAAGGTCATATCAAGACGAGTACGGATTTGTGATACTGTGCACTCATGGCTACTTTATAGTGTGCCCCACTGGGAGCTCAGGACGCCAGCCCCATGACTTTATTATCCTAATACTGAGCTAACCAGTCCTTGCCCTATCCTAGTAATGCTGAGCGCCAGGCTAGATAGTGACAAGTATCAATGTTGCACGTCATTGATTTGACTCGACTGGGAATCGAATTCCCAACCTTCCACACGGGAAGCCTATGCTCTACCGATTCGGCTACCACGTCCGGTATGTAATGTAGATTATAGCAATCAACCTCATATATTTATATGCAATTTACAGCTTCTGCAATGTACAGATTCAAGACACAAATGGGTATTTTCATGGTAAATGGTGCCAATGTCATTCTAGTATGTAATGGCCAAAGACAGTTGTGGAAAGAGTAAAGGAGTTATTTTCTTTATAGAACTGGTATTATTACACTTTGGAGAGATAGATATGAAAAAATGAAGGCCTAAAGTGGCATAGTAATAAAAACTAAAAAAACACGTTCATTCCAAAAATGTCTGGAATGAGCGGGTGCGATCATTCGGGTTCATTGCTGGGCACAGGGTCACGGGGAGGCTGACACCTGCCCCCCCACCCCACCCCGCCCCCGGGGTGGGGGTGGGGGTGAGCACCCGAAGGCCAGGTCCACAGACTGACACTTCACTCAACTCCTCCCAACCAATCAAAAACCAGCAGGTGAGCACCAGCAGGCCAACCTGACACACCACTCAACTCCTCCCAACCAATATAAAGCCAATACCCAGCTACCAATTCCATCACACTACCATCCGCAGCCATCCAGGCTGCCCATCCAATCGTCAGTCCGCAACAGCGCCTCTGACTGACAACTACTACACCTACCTCTTTTAACAATGACGATGCAACGACAGAGCTCATCGACAAAGAAGAGGGGCGGGGGCAGGCCGGCCAAGACCCGGGGGCCTCCACCACACTCCCCATACAGCTCGACGAGGCTGCACAATCACACGGAGGGGGCAGCATTACCCCACGGGATAGAGGAACCTGTCAGCTCCACAGCTCCAGCGATGCCGATTCTGACGACTCCTACCCGGTGCCTGGCCAGAGGATCACACGGCAATACCCGGCCAGGAAGCCGGGCACCAAGAGCATGGAGGAGCAGATACTCGAGATGGAGCAATGCATGACCGCGCGCATGGAGGCCAAGATGGAGGCCATGCAGATCACCCTCCAGCTGGCCGTGGCTCGCAACCAGGAGCGCCCGGCCGGACCCCGGACGCCAACATCACTGGCGACCAACTAGTCCCCAATAGTGCTGCAGCGCCGCACTCCCTCACCACCACGGGAGGAGAGGTCACCCTCCCCATGGGGCGCACGCCGCCGATCACCAAGCCCGAAACGACGGGAGCGCCGGTCAGCCTCGCGTGCCACCAGGCACCGCTCCCAGACACCATGACGCCGGCAGCCCCGGTCACCGTCGCAGCGCACGGCCAGATGCAGATCGCCCACGCCGCGAGGACGCAGATGGGACGACCAAGACTTGAACGATGACCGTCTCCGGCTCCGTTCACACTCCCGAGAGACGGCGGACAGGAGGCGATCCGACAACACCCGCCACATGGTCCCCCTCCTGCCCCACCGAAACAGCTCACGCCACCGATCATGCAACAGCGATGGACGACGGTGCAACAAGGACCGTGAACAACAGGTGGATGAGCTGGATGATGACATGGACAGATACCGGGCACAGTACAGGTGCATGGAAGGTAGGAAGGCATGTTCGTAACTAATCCTACCTCCAAGCCGTACATGTACCTGAAACGTCATGGCTGTGACTCGGTTGCCCAGAAGCTGGCAGCAAGGAGCTCTATGACCGAGCGCGAGTACACGCGTGCATTCATGACCCTACTCTCCGATCACCGCGTATATGATAAACGTGACTTTCCACATATGTTTGATCATCTAATGTGCATTATGGATGATTGTGCGCGGAAGCCATGGCCAGCCGTGCGCGAGTGGTCCCAGAATGTGTTTGATTTGGTAGAGAGGGATGCCCTAGCCTGGCACTACCGCCAGGAGATACAGAACCACAGATCAAACTTCACTGCGAGCCAGAGCCTCAACCCCACACCATTCATGGACGACTGATCTATGGACCGCAGCCACCCAGAAAAGTCCAGCAGAGGACGCATTGAGGCAGAGGCGCATGAACGCCCATGCACCATCTATAATTCCACAAGGAGATGCACACAGAAGCAGCACCACCAGGATGGGCCACATGATGTAGTACACACGTGTGCATACTGCTACAAGCTAACACAGGCGTATTACGAGACGCCCACAACACATAATCGGCAGCCCCTGCTCGTCTTCCCAGCCGACGGAGCGACAATGGCCATACCATACATGGCTAGACAATGGCGAATGGCCCAGCTGGCCACCGGGGTCCAAAAACCCCACCCACTCCACGCCCTCCGCAAAACAGCCGCCACGGTCGCATTCGCATCCGGCAGCACCGAACTGGAGGTCCAGAGATTCGGCGGATGGGCTTCCAACGCACACAAACGGTACATCAACACAAGAGATTCACATAACGTCAACAAAGCACTAATCAGAGCAATTCAACATCATCCTCATGGCTTGGCCGATTAATTGGCGAGCCAATCAAACGAACTAGTAAATTAAACTTTAAAAATTTAACTAGAACTCAATTAACAGGGTTACTTAACCACATCAGTAATAATAGCCAATTGACAACCGAGCAAATGGCAGATCACCTTTACTTAATTAAATGTAGACCATACACTCATTTTTACCATGTACAAATTCATTTCTGCTTATTACCTTGTTGTTCATAATTGTTGTACCACCATGATCCATATGTTGCACTTACCATCTCATCCCCATATGTCATCACCTTACATGACCTTAGGTCGGCCGCGGCTTCCCTGCTAAACAACAACATGTACCATGACTTGCTGCAGAGGGGACGCGCCCGAATAAATGCCATGTTTTCCCAACTCAGCCTCCTTGTCTTCTGTGCCCGTGAGCAATGATGCATGATATGTTGTTACATGGAGAAGGTGGACTTTTCTACAGCCTACTAGACCTTTATTTTGCCTACAATATTACCTGTTAGTCAATGAAAGAATAAAAGAAGACTCTTACTTTAAATAAATGTTCATTTTACATGGCAACGCTTACATCAGTACATGAATCATGTCAGCACAATCTCGATGTATCTCACTAATTACTAGAATGAGAGAAAACTAAGCACACCGATCATCTTTAAAAACGAAAGAGAAAACAGAGCACGTATACATGGCGAGTGAGGCAGACGGTGGCCAGCGCCCAACGGATGCATCCAGTAAATACCCTGGTCGTAACGCCCACCCCACACCTGGCGCTTCTACCAATAACTGACAAGTTTCCCCTCACCATGCTCCACCCCTTGCATATGTATATACGTTGGTGTGTGTGGGTGTGGGTGTGGGTGTGGGTGTGGGTGTGTGTGTGTATATATATGGATTATTCTTTAAAACTGGGAACCACATATCTGGGCTCCACGTTACGATGCTGATAGTTAATTAATTCTTTTATTGATACCAAGTCAAATATTTATAGTAGCCTCTGTCTATTAGGTATGTTAGCAGCGCTATATGTATTGAATCTATCCCACCAAAAATATCAAAATTATACTTATTCAATTTTGTGCTAGAGTGAAAATTGACACATTAACACCGTGCATTTAGGCAAACTTATTTTCAACTTTTTTTCAACTTTTCTTTTGTAAGACATAACCTTGTTTCCTTAACTGTATTCAAGAAAATGTTGTTTTAATTCGTTGTGCATGCTAACATGATGTTCTGGATGTGTCTTTGATTTTCATGTTACACAAGTTATATTAACCTATTGCTCAATTTGTATAAGATCTAAATCAAAAAGTGAATTTTTTTTTTCAACTCTGACATTTGCACAACATGCAAACCTTCATAGAAACATGGATTCTGCTATTCTTTGGAATGCTTTTTGCTATTAGTTGTAAGGTTTTAAATTTTGGTTTCCATCTCACACTTTAGCGCCCAATTTCAGAGAATGACCCATATATATTTATATATATATATTCATTATATGAGACATACCAACAGGTCCAGGTGTTCATGACTGGTTATTCTCGTGTTGTGGCCTAGTTCAAAGTCAGTCCACCAGTGGGTGTCTATCGAAGTAGCTGGCTTACTGGGGCGTCTGCAATTGCCCGCCAATGGTTAATATGTTTGGAGGGTTCATTTTAGCGTCCGTGTGTTGGCCCTGTGTCATGATAGAAGTACATTTTGCTGCGTCGCTAGCAGCTTCAGTGCGCAGGCCCAATGAGGATGTGCTCGGCGGTGATTGCAGCTTTGGACGGCAACCCGCAGGCACCGCGCCAATGTGCGCCGACCTGTGTTTGATTTAATGGACAGCGGGGATATTGACAATGGCATTTGCACTGGGGCGGGGCTGCACACGGAAATCATGTCCAGATGCAGTCTTATTGGTATCTACTCAAGTCTGGCTGCCAGCACTCATTTTGAATGGAGCTGGTGTGTGTTTGGTGTTAATATACAAAACAGCTGTGTTGATATACAAATCATCTGTTATTATGTATATAATAAACACGTTAATTTGCTAAAGATCTGCATTGATTTACAAAGCAATTGTGTTAATTTAGTAGAACTTTTTGTAATTTGTGAACTAACTGGGTTACTTTCCGAACTGTATTAATTAGCAAGGCATGTTTGTTCTCTGTTGTAGGGCTGCCATTTCGATTGCTATTAAAACTATTCTCTGCTAATAGTGTTATCATATGGCAGCTGTAGCTACTCACATCTGAAGGATTGTTTCAAAGTCAACGTCTGGGTTCAATTATGTATGTGCGTTACGTTTGTTGAGCTGCTCCGGCAGTTTTCTACGTACAACGACACTACTGAGTAAGTAGTGTTTATATACGCATTCTGAACGCCAATCCCCGCGAGTCTTGATCTCCTCTATTGTTGCATCTTGCATGTGCAAAAAAGTACAACCCCCCCTCCTAAGAGAGTGGCATGAGTCATCGTCAGGGACCAGGCCTGACAGTACACACAAATACTTAATAGTGGATTGTAGGACAGAGTAAGTTAAAGGCATGAACCCTCCGGTAGGAGAAGGAACCTGAAGAGCAGGTGCGTCATCGGACATAGGGGTCTGGCTAAAATGCAATTTAGTCCAATATACTGCACATAATTCAGTATTACGTACTACAGAGATGGGAATTAATAGACGTCTCTCACTAAACTGTATCGTCTTTGATTTCCTTATTGAAATTAGCATACAACATGAAAAGAACTGAAAATCGGAGCGTAACAAAACTGAATCCGAACGAGTCAGCTGACATTTCCGCAGCAACCCTCTGAACCCTGTTAAAATTGCTGCTCTCGTAGCAATATGACCCTCAGAATTCGAAAGAAATCCAAACATGAGCAGCAAATTACGAGGCAAAAGTGGCTTTGCCGAATGCACCGCACATCCAAGTAGCCATTTAACACCACCAAGGGTGGTCTTAATAGTGTGATTTTTATAATCTATCGAGGCAGAATCCTCCGATCTTAGAAAAAAATTCAAAGCAGACAAATAATTCGCAATGGAACTATATTTTAAAGAATGCGATAGCCAAGCTATATATAGCGCAACTTGTGTTGACGAACAAGGTATAGGCATCAACAGACCTTCAAACTCATCTATAAACTTAAAGTATTTACGTATCTGCATCGAACACGTCACCAGACTGTTCGGCGCATAGTAATGTCTCCAGACCTAGAACATAAAGCGTCAATTGCGCACTAGTTCTTAAACAAATGCATACAACACAAACTTTCAATTTTGTCAATTTCTGTAATTCTTTTAGCCTGGAGTGGACTATCCACCTACTAAGACTGTCACATATAACGTTGTCATGCATACTTATATGAACAGCAGAAATACTGAAATTATAACGAACAGAGACCCAAAATAACCACAACATTATAGTAGGATTTTTTTAGGTACCTTTTACGAAAGCAGAACGGACAGTGTTATTGTCCGTGATGAGCATTATATTTTTGTCTTGCCATTGAACAGCCCAACGGTCTACTGCAGCAACCACTGCCCACATTTAACAATGTATCCAAGGGTAGGTACCTGATGGTGGGACAACTTGCTAATAATTTTAGGTTCACCAAAAAAACCCACACACCAGTCCATTTTATGCAACGCGCCATATCCGTGCAGCGAAGCATCCGTGTAAACCGCAAAAGTCTCAATTTGGTTATGCAACATACGCTTCTCACCGTTAAATTGGTCAACAAAATTCAACCACCAAGCTACTTCCTCCCGAAACGCGGCATTAATCCTATACTTATGATAAGGATGTTTCAATGCTTTCACAGCACTGTGTATTCGCGCAGAAAAAGAGCGACCCCCCTTTACTACTACTGCACAGTGCGAAAGCCTGCCACCAAGACATTCCAACTCCTTCCTCGTAGCCTTTTTCTTATTTTTAAAAATTGCAAGATGTTCTTTCAGCTTCAGAACTTTATCAGCAGGAAGCTTAATCTTCATGGCACTTGTATCTATCTCAATACCCAATTATCTGACAGTGGTAGCTGGCGTCAATAATTTTGGAAAACTTACATAAAAGCCTAGCCTGCGCAATATGGCCACTAATCGAAGCTGCTGCTTCAGACAGTCTCCATAATTTTCTCCCAGCACTGCGAAGTCATCCAAGTAATTTATTAGCCTACCATTATCTTCTCTTACAGCACACTGATAAATAAAATCGGATACTTTGCTGAAGATATATGGACTTGAAGAAAGACCCATTGAAAGCCGATTATCTAAGAAATAAGCATTTTTACCATCTATCCTCCAGACCAACCCTTGCTTTTGCCTGTCAGAAGGGTGAATACTTAATGCCCGATTAGCATCTCCAGCAACGTATCAACACTTTTGTATCTAAATTTACAGCAAGTGTCCGAGACATAATTATTAACCGAACGCGTATGTGGCTTACTGCAGTCTATTATAACACGATAACCCTCACCTGCGGATTTTGGGACACAAAATAAGTTATGAGAACAAATTGGCAAGATATTTGTGCGTGAGATATAGCCTTTTTTCAATTCCGCTTCCAATTTATTCACAATAAACATATGCTGGTCACTATTAGCTTTAGCATTTTAAGTATTATTATAGGATGAACAAAAATCAGGATTTATTATTTTAAAACCAAATATGGAACCATGTAAAACGTAGTCCCAATCAGGGTCAGTGTCGCCACGAAAAAACCCTACATGGCTTGAACTGCACTGGCACCTGTGCAATTCTATGCACACAGCTACAGATACCTTTAAAGCACGATTCAGTGACAATTATCCTGCACTCAACTCTTGTCTTAGAATGACTGTCAACAGCAGTTAGGACATAACCACTTGAACAATTAAGCACTTGAACAAGGTGAGTTAATAGGCACCCAATCAGGCAAAGGAAAGCCTGACCTAGTGGCAGTAGCAGAAATAGTCATGGGATTCGGAATGCACGTGAACGTTGGAGGGACACTCCTCCACATTCGTAACTAGCGAATTACTTCCAACATTTTTATTTAATTGGCGAACTTCAAAATAATTATCAAAAGTATTATTTTTACTCAAGTCGTTGTTAATGGCATTTAAATTACATTTAATTAAGTTTCTCCTGCATTTTCAATCCCTACGGCAACTGCTCCGTTTGTGGCTACGGCTGCCACAACGAGAGCACCAATGTCCAAAATCACAAATCTTTTCGTCCCGCGTACAACCTTGTTCACTGTTGTGCGCAAAACGTCTCTTCCTGTCATGCGTGAATAACTGGCTCAACGCGTTAGAAGAACCACCAGCAGCATTAGTAGACTTCTTCGTGTCCTTAATGTTCTCAAATGCGTAGTGCCGCAAAGCTAAATCACTGTTTCCGCTAGAAAACGC
This sequence comes from Branchipolynoe longqiensis, assembly GCA_030323885.1. Classification (NCBI taxonomy): domain Eukaryota; kingdom Metazoa; phylum Annelida; class Polychaeta; order Phyllodocida; family Polynoidae; genus Branchipolynoe; species Branchipolynoe longqiensis. The sequence continues at coordinate 60,235,953 of CM059188.1, forward strand.
AGCAAAACCTTGTCTTTGCGCTAACTTATGCACCCCCGTGTCATAAGCAACATGAGCAGTGTTATTGAAGCTGTTGAACTTAGCTTTTGTACATAAATAACTTATGTGATTTATCATTGCGTGACAAGACTCAATGTCATTATAACTGCTAGCGTCAGAGAACCACACACAATTAGCCTCTATTAGTTCATACACATTTAGTTTTTTAGTTTGTCGACTGTGTAATGCTGCCGCCTTCTCAGTACTTGGGGTTTGACTGCCTGAGCTGGACGAAGACGACCTCCGCCTACGGGTGCACCGGCGTGCGTGGCCAGACCTGCACCTCCCCCTGTCTTTTGACGTGATGTCCAGCTGCCGCAGTTCGTCTTCCAGCTCCTGACGCAACAACGCTGCCACCCGCCACTTCTTTTCCAACGCGTCAACCTTGTCCCTCAAGCCTCATTCGTCCTCCGACCCCGTGTCAGCCACCGCACCCCCTGTCGACGCATGCACTTCTTTTTTTCACTTCTGTCGCCATGTCGGTCGTCTCAAGTTGCGGGTGCGCGCGCGTAGTTCTCTTCGTCGCAGACCTACTAACAGGGCATAATTCGTTTACCAGCAACTTATGTTTCTGCCCACACGGGCCGCAATAATCTGTGATAGGCAGCATAGGCATAGGAGTGGGGTGTCAACCCCTTGCTGTCAGAGCCGGCTCAAGAAAACCGTTGTTGCGCGCAGTGCGTCAGGATTCCGAGTGAGCGCAACTTGGTCGGCAACAGGCAGCTGTACATACAGCGCCAAAAGCTCCCCTGGGTTCAAACCCGGGAACTACAATAGTATCAACAATGGAAAAGTAGTACAGCCGGAGTCTGCTTGCCTTACAGCTGCATACAGTTTGTATACGAGTTATATATATTTACCAAAAATATCCTTCTTCTCCAATTGCATTCTTTATGAATACATAGAGGAACATTTCATCAACCTTGAACTGTTTCTTATATAACCATTTCTTCATTAATCTTAAGCATCATGTATGAACATATATTTCACATAGCTTCTATCATGTCACAATGGGAGTGGGATTCTATTGCTTTTAGTTTACATAACCTTGTTCCCACTCCGTCGTCCAAGAATAATAATGCTCTCTGCCAATATATAATTCTTAACCGAAAATCCGTATATTTTTACATTATGTTAGGGTGCATGCGTCCCAGACCAATCGATTAAAGGTTATGGTCAAATTTATGAGTGTACATTGGGGGGGGGGGGGGGGGGGCAGAGGGTATGGGGGCTACTGAGTGTTGATGTGCTAATGTATGTTAGAAACCATTACCCTGTCTTATTCATATGCACACAGGTCAACTCGCCATGCTGAATGCATTTATAATTTCTGATTTTCTTTTCTATTTGTAGCTGTCTAGGTGAGTTTCCACACTTTGCAATTCGGGAGTCCTGGTTCCGGTCGCTATGGTATGTCAGTCACTTAGTGGTATTTAGTGATGATCTTATTATTAAATGTAAATGATTCCATTGGATTCCTGTACCGAGAAAACATAGATATAGCCTTTGAAATGTTGTTTGTATCTTCTATAATATTGGAGATGTAGAGAAAAATAGGTGCAAATGGGTGACCATCTTGGAATCCAAGATGGCAGCCACCACCCACTACTGTAAATGATTCCATTGGATTCCTAGACCCAGAAAACTAGGGGTAGCCTTTGAAATTTTGTTTGTATATTCTATAATATGGGAGATATAGAGACAAACAGGTGCAGCTCGGCAGCCACCTCTGAATTCAAGATGGGGGCTACCAGTGGGCTCCGATTTTTGGGGTCCATATTTAAACATGATCATATGGGTCCATCCTACAGCTGTGCAAAATTTGGTGCTTTCCTGAAAAAGTGACCGATGCTCCTGATATGTTGCCCTTAACCGCTGGACTAGTAATAGAAGCCAAGTATAATATTATAGTTTAAAAGTACATAATCTGACTGCTTTGAGTTTCTGCCATATTTTAATTTTAGATAAAGTTATTAGCCTAATCGTTATAATTTGCCTTTCTTTGAAGTACCCCATTCTTTTGTATAGTAAACTGTTGAAATATTTTATTTTAAGCATACACAAATCATTTGCTAGATATGGGCATTATTTACCCATTTTTGAATCTAGCATTGCAGCACCAAACTACAACAACTGTTGACTGAATGCACCATATCTGCGCTGGCTATATGTAAGATCAAATCTAGGTAAGTGTTATGGTTTTTAAAATTTGATGTTTTCATCGGATTATTTGGCTCTATTTAGGTGGCCGATTTATTTTCCTAATCTGCGCAGGTCGTAGGGACAGAGCATAGAAATGGAACTATGTATGGCAGGCTTAGTCTCAAATCTTTTTAGGCGTGAATAAGGCTCAGTGTTACCACCGTGTCTTAGCAAGGGCACACACTCAGAACCTTCAAAAACAGGGTTCATTCCAGTCAGTCACACTCTTCCCGTTCCGGGTAGTTCTCAATAAGGTGGGAGGGATAAGGGATGGTTTGCAGCTAAGAAAAGAGGAATGGAGGAGAACCCGATCAGCATCCTGCCAACTGTATTATCCTAGCCATACATCGAATGAAACAAAAGCAGTTTTACATTGAAAATTTGCCTGCTCTAGCCGTTATTCGCCGATCACAGCAGTCAGTGAAGACTTATCCTACTTTGTATGAATGTACATATATATACATATTTTACCTCGGTATACAGCCTCAGGCTAGCCTCAGGCTAGGGAGAAGGAAGCACATCCGGGTCCAGCAATTAGCATAAACAACTCACGATTGGATTACGTTTCGTTGAGTTGCTCCCGCAAATTTAGTCTACACACAAGCAAATACGCAGTAAGTATAGTAAAAACTGTGGTTAGCTTAATTATGATGCATTATAGCATCATTATGGAAAGTTCAGAACTTTCTTTGGTCCTTTTTGGATTAGTTTATTCAGTTATAAAAAACCAAGGATAGAATGCTCTAGATTCCTTCTCGAAGGAACGAAACCGATTCTTAGCGGTTCTATCAACACCCGTGTGACCATGGGTACAGATGTGGGTTCTGCCTCATCTCCTGTGGAAATTCTCTCGGACTCTAATAGAGAGTGTTGTTGGAGATGCTCCTGGGTTTCTTTTATAGACTCCTCACAAACTTTTTCAGGCGTTTCTCCGAGTTTCGTAGCATTTTCTCCAACCTGCTGGCGCAATAGTCGCAGGAGGGAGAAGTGTGCGGAACAGAGGGATGGGCGAGCCGATACACTGGTCCTGACCCCGCGTAAGATTTGGGCTTGACCCACAATCCACGCACAAATTTAGCTTATTACGCCGGTATAAACACGTTCTCTAACACCACTAGATGTCCAATTAAGTTTTAATTGACAAAATTGTGACATTTAGAAATACAGGGACTGACCATTCACTTGTTTCAGATCCCGATGGCCACGAAGCGGAGTAAGCGTGTTGCAGCAGCAGCCGAGGGACGCGCTCCGAGAGGCTCGGACAAGGAGTATGACTCCTCACCGGTGTTGTCGGCTATGCCTTCACCACAGCGCGGGGCGCATATCCTCTCCGATGCGGAAGAAGAGACAGTGCCTGAGGGCCCTACAGCTCCAGATTGGGAGACACGTTGGGCGGCTATGGAGAGCCATATTCTGTCTCTCAAACCACCGCTGTCTCGTAAACGGCCATTGCCGATGTTCCAAGACGAGTCGGACTGGGAAGACTTCTCAGAGACAGACTCAGCGATGGAGCCTCAGAGACAGACTCAGCGATGGAGCCTAAGGCTCCCCCTCCTCCTCCTCCTAAACGGAGCAAGAAGAAGAAGCAGGTCACTTCTTCGGGTGACGAGTTCACCAAGGAACGAAATAAGACCGGGCTTCGCAAAAAGCGGAAGCCCAAGTCCAAGAAAAAGAAGAAGAGGAAAGATTCTTCTTCATCCGATTCCTCCCCAGATTCCACTTCGACGGAATCAGACTCAGACACACAATATGAGGGTGTCTATGCTGCCATTGGTGGCAAACTGTCAAAAAAGGTGGAGAAGGCGAAAGCTAAGCGGGTGAAAACTACCACGCTTATGCGCGAGACCATCAATGGTCATTTCCGCACGTTTAAACCGGCGGAAATCATCTCCAAGCTAGGAGATGAATTGACGGGCATTAAAGGTGTCCCCAACTCCATCATTAAAGAGATGGACAGAGATGTCAACATGACGGAAGACCGGAAGAAATTTGAGAGCGTGTTGCACATAGTGCATAAGGCGGTGCTCGGTACCCTGACGGCCATCACCCCGGTGGCAAATAGGATGCAACGAGAAAACAAGTTCTCGTCCTTGGCTAAAACCATGGACAAAGGCATCGCAATGCTAACGGCGGCAGGTAACAACAAAAAATGTCTTCAAGTCGGTGTGCACAGACGCCGGCAAAGAGGTGGCCCGCTCAAAGAAGGTCACGGACAATGATGGGAAAGAGTATACGCTCTTTCTGGCCCCAGAGCCGATCAAAGGGAAACCTTTGGATAAGACGAAAATGTTTGGGGGACAACTACAATACCTCTATAAAGAAGTAGAAACCGCAGCCAAGAGTGGCAAAAACATGGACGGGAGGAAGAAGCCGGAAGCCCCACGCTTCAAAAGGTCACGAGGGGATTTTCGCCCACGACGGCTCGGCAGAGGATCCAGACCGGGCTCAACCTTCAGTCAGTCTTTCCGGGGCCGGTTCAAGTAGAGGCCCAAACACAGACTTTACAAATCCCCGCGGCCTCTAAAACCACACAAACTGTAAGCAACTTTGTGGCTGGCAATATTATTAATCATATTTCTGAATGGAACAAAATTACCAATGACCGAGATATTTAAAAAATAGTTAAAGGTGTTCAAATTCCCTTCATACAAATTCCGGTACAAGGGAGAGTTCCTTTTCCCTATAAAATTGAACAAATTGAACGAGAGGCACTAACTGAACACGTACGAAAATTCTTTAACAAAGGAATTATACATAAAGTGACACACTGCCCAGGAGAGTTTATTTCAAACATTTTCTCGAGACCGAAACCTAACGGGGACGTTCGAATGATTCTGGATTTAACGACCCTTAATAAAATGATCGAATATCGACATTTTAAAATGTTCTCGCTAGATACGGCATGAGATCTGATTACACCAGATGCGTGGATGGCTAGTGTTGACTTACAAGATGCATACTACACGGTTCCCATAGCGGAACAACACCGGAAATTTCTCCGCTTTCTTTGGAATGACCAACTCTATGAATTTACCTGCATGCCGAATGGCTTAGCGTGTGCCCCTCGTTTGTTCACTAAACTGCTAAAGCCTGTTTTCTCAGTTATGGCGCGGAATGGTCATATAATGTTCCCTTACATAGATGATTCCTTTATAATGGCGTCAACACAAATTGATTGTGTAAATGCAGTTCGAGATTTATGTGCATTACTCACTAAATTGGGGTTTTATGTACATCCACATAAGTCAGTGCTTAAACCAACAAAACAACTCAAATGTTTAGGCTTTATCCTTGATACACGGTCCCTCACAGTGTCGATACCAGAACAGAAACTAACTAAGTTTATGACCACACCGACCCAGCTTCTTAAGTTACCGAAACCTAAGATTAGACAGGTCGCAGTCCTTATCGGGATAATGATGTCTTATGCACCCGCTATTCTATACGGGAAAGCCCATATTAAATCTCTAGAAATAGATAAAAATTTAGCGCTAGCACAAACTAAAGGAAATTTTGAACGAAAGATGTTTATTTCTGAAGAAGGGTTACAGGATATTGGATGGTGGATGCAACATATAGCAAACTCACCAAATCTAATCCGCATGGCGGAACCAAATACAGTAATTACCACTGACGCTTCGCTAGAAGGTTGGGGAGCCCATCGAGATGGGGTTGCAACAGGTGGTAGATGGCTAGAAGATGAAAGGTCAGACCACATTAATGCGCTAGAATTGCGTGCTATTTATCTGGGCCTACGTAGCTTAGTCAAGATAACTAAATCACAAGTTAGAATACTAACTGATAACACTACTGCTATGGCATATATCCGTAACATGGGTGGAACCAAATCAAAGCCTTGCAGTCAGTTATCTAAACTGATTTGGAACTGGGCACAGGCTCAACAAGTCTGGCTGACTGTAGCGCATATCCCAGGGTCACAAAATACACTAGCAGACCATAAGAGTAGAAAATTCCATGACCATTTAGAATGGTCCCTATCTACACCTTTGTTTAACTTCATGTGTGCTAAATGGGGTACACCTAAAGTGGACTTGTTTGCATCACGAAACAATAACAAGTTGCCATGTTATGTCTCTTGGCATCCCGAACCGGATGCTTGGAAAGTTGATGCATTTGCTATTACCTGGGCGAATAATTATTTCTATATTTTCCCACCATTTAGCATTATCAGCCGAGTGGTGAGAAAGATCAGCATGGAGGGGACACACGGCATACTGATTGTGCCCGATTGGGACACGCAACCTTGGCTGCCAGCAGTTTCACAACTGGCAAAAGAACATATACGATTCCCAAGAAAAGCCAGGAACCTAACGCACCACGGACCGCTAGTGGTTCACGGCGACGTGTCAGCGACACCCCTATTGGCATTCCTTTTCTAAGGAAACAGCTGCAGCAATTTGGGTTAGACAAAATTACTGAAGACAGGATAGTAGCCAATGCATGGAGGCCAGGAACTGTCAAAATGTACACAACTTATTTAAAGAAATGGGGTGTACATTGTTTGCTAATGAAAGTCAAGCCAACAAATCCAACAATTGCACAAGTAGCCCGTTTTCTTCGTTCTCTAGAGGATGAGGGACTAGGGTTTGGGGCGGTCAATGCGGCAAGATGCGCTTTATCAATTATATTACCTAGAATTGACGGCGAAACAGTTGGTAAACATTATGTCCTTCATTATCTACTTCGCTCAATTTATCAAAGGAATCCTCCAAAACCAAAGTATAGTCGCTTTTGGGATGTTTCTATAGTATTTAAGATGTTTCAGGCTTGGCCTCACAACTCTTTGTTAGATATAAAACAATTAGGCTTTAAGGTTGCGGTCTTGTTACTATTAGTAACGGGACACAGAGGACAAACGATTGTTGCTTTATCCTTAACTGGATTAGAAATAAACAAGAAACAAGCTACGTTTGATTTAGCACAATTGCTCAAATCGAACACGCTAGGTGACCCTTTATCTACGGTTCACTTAGATTACTTCCCAAATGATCGTAAATTATGTGTTGTGTCAGCCATACGGGCTTATATATCCAAGACAAAGGACTTACGTGCATCACAACAACTATTAGTGAGCTTCATAAAGCCACATAAGGCAATTTCCAGAGACACCCTTGCCAGATGGACAATCACGGTGTTGAAATTGGCTGGAGTGGACACAGGCAAATACTCTTCCCACTCAACAAGAGGTGCCATGGTTTCCAAGGCATGGTTGCTCGGCATTTCTGTAAAAAGAATACTAGCGCACGCAGGCTGGAAGACGGCTAAGTCGTTTGCAAAACATTACAACAAACGACTAGAAAAGCCTACCGGCATTGCAAAGCGCCTGCTCACCAACTAACAGGAATAGGTGAGAACAAAAACTTTGTATGATACAATTACTAATATAATGACACATAAACATGTTATAATAAGAATGAATGATATTAAGGATAAAAATGAATTATGTAAAAGTCTCCCTAGCCTGAGGCTAGCCTGAGGCTGTATACCGAGGTAAAATAGTATAGTTATGCGAGTCTTACCTGGGTATAGATGATGGATAACTGTTTTTTTCCCGAGGTATAAGCCTCGGGTAGACGTGGGCTAGGGCCCGCCCTCCACACCCTACCACGTCTATTCCGTTGGTGTACCATTACGGGGGAAAATCATAGTATCCATTGTATTGAAAGATCATTTTTATCCTGAATAAGTAGGTAAAGATTGCTGGACCCGGATGTGCTTCCTTCTCCCTAGCCCACGTCTACCCGAGGCTTATACCTCGGGAAAACAACAGTTATCCATCATCTATACCCAGGTAAGACTCGTATAACTATACTATATATATATATATATATATGTATATGGACGTATAATACATGTATATATATGTATATGCACATATAGTACGTATTTATATTTGTTTGTTGTTTTACATCCGAGCAACATCTAAGGTCATATCAGGACGGTTACCGACTTGTGACAGTGCACACTCATGGTGACTTTATAGTGCTGTCCCACTGGGAAACCAGGCCGCCGGCACCATGACCTGGTATCCCACTCAGTCACATTATCCTGACACTGAGCACACCAGTCCTTGCCCTATCCTAATAATGCCGAGCGCCTGGCTAGGAAGCGACAAGTATCAATTTTAAAGTCATTGGTTTGACTCGACCGGGACTCGAACCCACGATCTACCAGCACGGGAGACGGACGCTCTAACTCATTCGGCCATCCCACGTATATATATGTATAAGTATATATATGCACATACATGTATGTATAAGTATATATATATATAAGTATATATACATATATATGTATGGGCTTCTAAATTATAGATGGTTCACCACACTTAAGTGACCAAAATGACGAGCTGGAAATAGACATGTGTGACTGAAACATAGCATTAATTCCAGAGTAGGATATCTGAAAAATTCAGGTGTAGATGAGCAGTTCCTAGTTAATAAAAAGGCACCACCGATGGGCAGGTTCAGGAAGCCGCTATGGCTATTACCTGTAGGTGGCGCTCTGTGGGATAGCGCCCACCTGGTGCCCGGATGATGTGGTTATTAGGCCGGAATCAACGCATTGCCCGGCATGATCTCCTCTCTGACGTCACCAAATTGGTAAATGACGTCATTGAATGATAATAATAATGATGATAATATCATTGTTCGATATTTCATTGAATCATTATGTAATTAAATGAAAGGAGCTACCGTCACAATGCTCACTCATCATCAACATCATGCTGTCGGTCGCGATGCGACAAAGACTGCTTTCATTACTTTTTGTTGTTGTTGTTGTTGTAAATATAGTTTATTCATTGAATAAAGTCTTTTGTCAACGCCATGGCACTGGTTGTCCAGCCATGTGACAATACAGTTATTGACAATATATGCATATGTAGTCTGATATTGTCACCAGCAGCTAGCCCAAATCAGCTGAAATAACAATATCAAACATTCAAAGACTTACATATGGTATAGTTTGACAATTCACATACAACAATAGCAGTTATATGTTGTATTCCTACACACTTGATACTTACATGTGTATTGATTACACCTTTACATTACGGAGTGGTTAGGCAGGGGGGCACCCAGGAATTGGCTAGGGGGGGTTTTCCAAATATGGATCGAAACTACCCCTATTTTAGGGTAATTCTTTTCACATGGGTTGGTGGAACAACACCCATTTTAAGGCAATATTTTACATAGTTTTCTGGTGCAACAACCCACATTTTGGTGCAACTTTTCACATAATCTTAAAATCTAGTGTTCCTTAATCAATTTTATGCAAGAATTTAGGTCTATATGATTCATGAAATTATATTTTGTTTAAAAATACTCATGAAATTATTTCTATGAATAAAAACACTAAGGCGTACATGTATTTCTTAATCTTTATTTACAATATAAAAATGCTTTACAATCATATTTCACAGTAAATGAAATCACATTCATCATTATCACATTTACAAATGGTCACAACCTAGTTGGCAATACATGCTGTGCCATATGATATGATGATATATTATACATTTTAAAACATATTTTAAAACATTATCTACATTTTAAAACCTTTGTCAAGTGTCCAGCATTGTAGAACCAGAACTGGCACTGGACTTTTCGTGGAGGGTCTGGGATGACCTCTGCGGGAGCGACCACTTCCCAATTATTCTTAATTGTGGGGGGGCATCTCCCATAGAGCGAGAGAGGAGCTGGCGGCTTTGTAAAGCCGACTGGCCCACCTTCCAGACCCTATGTTGCGAGAAGTTCACTCCAGACATCAGTGACATCGATGCCTTCACTGAGATGCTGAGATGGATCGCGGAGAAAACTGTTCCGAAGACCTCGGCAACTCCCAAGCGTTTGACGCCTCCATGGTTAGATGACGGCTGTAGGAGGGCTATTAAGGAACGAAAGAAAGCTCAGCGTAAATTCCACAGGAGACCGACTGCTGAAAATCTGGCGCTCTTTAAAATTCTGCGCGCTCGCGCTCGCAGAACAATCAAAGAAGCGCGGAGGCAGTGTTGGAGACAATTTGTTTCTAGCATCACCATGCACACGCCGTTGGGCAAAGTATGGACAATGATCAGAAGAATCAAACGAAGGGGAGGTGATTCTTCTGTAGTCCAGCACTTGAAACACAATGGCACCATTCTCACATCACTCGACGAAATAAGTGAAGAATTGGCTCGCACCTTTGCTGGAAACTCGTCTTTGGCAAACTGCCTCCCGGGCTTTCGGGTGGTCAAGGAACGCCAAGAGCAAAAGCTCTTGGACTTTTCTTCCGATGGCGAGGAGCACTACAACTCCCCATTCAGTATGGATGAGTTGAGGTGTTCTTTGGAAAGCTCGCATGACACAGCAGTTGGACCTGATGGAATTCATTATCAATTTTTGAAACATCTCCCTGAACATGGACTGAGACTGTTGCTTCAACTCTTCAACAACATCTGGGAGTCGGGTGTCGTCCCCGCCTCTTGGTGGGAGGCGACAGTAATACCGATTCCCAAACCTGGTAAAGACCAGAGTGAAGCCCACAACTATCTTCCCATAGCCCTCACAAGCTGCATCTGTAAAACCATGGAGCGCGTGGTAAACAACCGCTTTGTCTGGCTACTGGAGTCAGGACACCACCTGTCCAACCTTCAATGTGGCTTCAGATGGGGCCGCAGCACCCTCGACCATTTGGTGTGCATGGAGACCTTCATAAGAGATGCTTTCCTTAAGAAGGAGCACGTTGTGGCTGTCTTTTTCGACCTCAAAAAAGCCTATGACACAACGTGGCAGCATGGCATCATGGAGGATCTTCATGCGATTGGCCTTCGTGGCCACTTGCCAATTTTCATCAGGAAGTTTCTAGCCTTCAGGCATTTCCGCGTCCGTGTCAAGACTACCTATTCCCGCCTACACTCACAGGAACTAGGAGTACCTCAAGGCAGCATACTGGCGGTGACCCTTTTCGGGGTCAAGGTCAATGGTATTGCTGCTGCTGTAAAGCAGGGGGGTCTCCTGTAGTCTTTTCGTGGACGACTTTGTTTTATATTACAGCGGTGCTAACATGAATGTCATAGAGAGACAGCTACAACCAAGCATAAATGGGATCCATCGATGGTCAGTTCTGAACGGTTTCAAATTTTCCAAGACCAAAACAGTCTGCATGCACTTCTGCCCGCTGCGTAGAATACATGCGGAACCGGAGCTGACCCTGGATGGGGATCCCATTAAAGTCGTTGAGAAAACCAAATTTCTGGGCCTCATTCTCGATGCAAAACTGTCTTTTGTGCCACATATAAAGTACCTGAAAACAAGATGCCTGAAAGCGCTGGATATTCTGAGGGTGCTGTCCAGCTCAGAGTGGGGAGCGGACAGAGATGTTCTGCTCTCCGTGTACAGAACCTTGGTTCGTTCACGAGTGGAGTACGGCAGCATAGTATATGGTTCCGCAAGGAAATCATATATTGGGCTGCTAGACACGATCCACCACCAGGGACTGCGCTTGGCCCTTGGGGCCTTCCGCACCTCACCAGTTCAGAGCCTTTATGTCGAAGCCAATGAACCATCACTTAATAACAGGAGACTCAAACTGGCCATGCAATATGTAGTCAAGATAAAAACTAATGCATTGAATCCTGCACACAATTGTCTATTCGAGCAACATGACGAATCCAGGTATGAAGCCAGGCCAAATTACATCCGGCCACTGAGGCTCCGAATGAAACCTCATTTGGAGGCCTTAGGCGTGGATTTGGACGTGTTGGGGGATGCCAAAGTCCCAGAACATCCCCCGTGGTCGTTGAGAAATCCATCGGTTATCCTCCGACTCACGGAACTGAGGAAATCTGGGACACATCCACTCGAGTACAAAGGACTGCATGCAGAGATTCAAGGCCAGTTTGCAGACCACCTCTCCATATACACTGATGGTTCGAAAGATCAAAGCCGGGTAGCTGCTGCAGCAGTCTGCCGACGGGAAAAATTTGGTGTACGTTTGCCCGATCAGAGCTCGATTTTCACTGCAGAGGCCCGAGCACTCCTTCTCGCTTTGGAGTGTATCGAGGTATCCAACCACACTAACTATGTTATATACAGTGATTCTTTCTCTTGCCTCCTGGCTGTTGCTGGACTGAAAACGAATCACCCTATTCTAGCAACGGTCATTTATAAAATGAACCAACTGACAACAGATGGGTATGATATCCACCTGTGCTGGGTGCCTGGCCATGCTGGCATACAAGGAAACGTACGAGCTGATCGGGCTGCGAAGAAGGACCCTGAAAACTGTGATCTTGAACCGTTTTTGTTTTTTGGTCTGATCCTCACTCTGATCTGAAACCACTAATAGCCACCCACATTAAAATCCAATGGCAACATGAGTGGGATGAAAACATCAATAAACTTAAAGAAATTTGAACCATCTGTGGGAAAGCCACCTCAGACTCATGCGGGAGGTCGGCGGGACCAAGTGGTCCTTAGTCGCTGCCGTGTTGGCCACTCGTGGCTTACACATGCTTTTCTGCTCAGGGGGAACCTCCCCCTGAATGTATTGGGTGTCAGTCCCCACTGACACTCAAACACATTTTACTAAGTTGCGTTGATTTTTTGGCCCTGCGCCAAAGGTTCTACACTGCAGGCAGTATGCATGACCTTTTTACTAAGGTAAAACAGGAAAAACATTTTAGCCTTTTTGAGGGCAGCTGGACTGCACCACCTTATATAGTTTACTAAATGGATTCTATTAATTATTAATGAAACTTTTCTTTTTCTATGGGAATTTGTTTCCCTTGACCACAGATATATGATTGTGAGCTTTATAATTTAATTAGTGTCTATTGGCACATAATTGATTGTCTGCTTTTACATGTAAAAGCGATGGTTTGAACAAAAAACAAACATTTCTCGCCGTGAATATGGCCTATGCTGCCGACACGGCGTAAAGCAACCACCAATCAATCAATCAATCAACATTTTAAAACATACAAAAATGCTTTACAATCATATTTCACAGTAAATGAAATCACATTCATCATTATCACATTTACAAATGGTCACAACCTAGTTGGCAATACATGCTGTGCCATATGATATAATGATATATTATATATTTTAAAACATATTTTAAAACATTATCTACATTTTAAAACATACATCACAAAGTGATTTGAATCACATTTAAATGTCAGTTGTTTTTTTAAACTGTAACACACATCAAGTGTCCACCATATTTCAACTGTCTGTTTTCATTGACCTACTTGTCATTTACGCACACACTGTCACATTTTTCAATTGTTCAGTAGGACATTTTCCAGCTTCATTCTCCTTGGATTCTTTTGGGCGAATGTTGTGATGACATCACTGATGTTTATCGGAATGTCCCTGTGCATGTGCAGCAAGGACAGACCTGTCAGTCTCTCATTACCCATTGTTGACCTCATGGGAATCTTCAATCTCTTCAGGCCACTGAAAGAGCGCTCAGCAGAGCATGATGTCACTGGGAGGGTGGACAAGATGATGAGCAGGGTCCTAATGTTCGGGAACATGGTCTCTGATGTCTCTTGCAGGGTGTCTGCTAGAGTGGAAGGCACACTGGCTGAACCCTGTCTGCATTGTTCCCACCGCACACACCAAGTGTGTGCTTCACTGTTGATTGATCCCGGGGAAGGCAGGTCATCCTGGTAGAGGTTGATGAGGTCTTGCATTCGCCTCTTCCCTTCTTCTGGGGTCAGAGTCACCAGGATTGCAGGGATCAGGCTGAGTCCCTGCAGAGCCCTCTTGTTCAAAACTGTGAATCTTGCATCCAGCTCAGCAAGAAAGTGATCCAGTAGTGGGATGGAGATGCACCGTTGGTAGTACTGGAATGGAGAATAGCTGGCACGTTGTCGCTTTGTCTTTGCCGTGGAGTGGTGCGAGGCATGGACGGTGTCACACCAACTGCCTCACACATGTGTTCAGCCTGGTCATGCCAGCCAGTATAGTACTGATCAATGGAGTCACGTGCATCCTGAATGGCTGCCCTCACACTGCTGACCTCCATGCTAGCCTCGACGATGTCCTTGGTCTCTGCCTGAAGACTGATGGTCAGGCCTTTCAGGTAGCCCAATATGTTGTTAGTCATGACCAGGGCCTTGATGAAGTCTGTGCTGGTGAGTGAGAGTAGAAAACCCTTGGCATCTGTGAGGGAGTCGGTTGACCAGCTGCCAGGACCAGCTTCCACAATGTTCTCCATGCAGGCTACTACAGATGGATGCAGCTGCACGAAGGTCTCCATGACATCTAGACGCTGGACCCAGCAGGTGCGGCAAAGGTCCTTCAGCTTGTGCTTCTTGAAACTGGCTGGGTCTCCAGGACCGCTTCCTCCAAGGCATACATGCGCTTGGGATGCCCCTCCATGAAGGCGGACACCTTCCCAACAGTGCCCATCATATTATGAACATTTGTAAGTTGTGTTGACTTGACTACTACTAGATTCAAGCAGGGAGATGCACAGTGGTTGTAGAGTGCCACTGGGTTGACTTCTTGGATGATGGCTGCAACACCTTTGGACTTGCCGGCCATGTTTCCTGCTCTATCATATGCTTGACCTCGCATGTCCTGGATGTCCAGCCCATAACCTGTAACTGCAGTCGTCATTTTCTCTGCAATGACCCTGCCAGTGACACCAGTGTCACACTCGAGAAAATCAACAAAGTCCTCTCTGACCTTGTTATGGTCCACATACCTGAGAACCAAGCTGAGCTGCTCATTGTTGGCTGAATCTGTCACTTCATCTGCAATGATGGTGTAGAACCTGGTTCGCAGCACTTTCTGGAGGGTATGGTCTCGAATCTGCTCTCCACAGATGTTGATTAACTGGTTCTGGATGTTCCAGGATGTGTAGAGGGCATTTCTCGCTGCGGTGTCTCCAGCCTCCACACGGAAGTCTAGCAGAGCAAGGAAGTTTCCGTGATTGGCAGAGTGGTCACTGGCAACCTCACTTGTGGTGTCACGGTGCCCTCGTAAAGCGATGTTCTGGTGCCCACAGAAGGTGATGGTCTTGATGATGGACTCGAGCTTGCAACGGTTGTTCTCTACCCTGTCAGCTAAAGCATCATTCATCTGGTGGTGGATGTCCTGTCGCTGACCCCTCATCACCTCCTGGAAGTCTGCAGCCTTTGTGGTAGCCAGTCGGTGACTCTCCTGTAAGTCATGGTGACACAGCTTGCTCTTGGTCTTTGTGAAGCAAGTCTGTGCACGGCTGACTAGATCCCCCTCAATGCCTTGACCAAAGAGGTTTGTATGCCTACTATGTTGTGAATTGCAAAACTATCATGTTGTTGGAGTGTTAGTAGAATGGTTTGTTTATTCTGTTAGATAGAGTGTGGTTAGCTTATAGGGTTCCTCTTAAAAGGTTAATACCTCAGGTGTGTTTTTTGACTACATGAAGTAGTTTGAGGATTGTACGTTTCAGTCATTTAGTAGTCTATTACATACTATATTAGTGTCTATGTTTATACAAAGACCCTATAATACCAAGACGGCTCACTCAGCCTGTACTGTGTAATCAAAATGATCAAACCCACCACTTGGTGCACTGGCTGTTCCCCCGGCTAAACAGATGCTATATTATATGCACAAATGTATATAAATAAGTGTTATATCTTTAACTACATTAGAAACTGAAAGTCGAAGGAATTCTGGCTCAAATTGAGTTCTGGTTTTTGAAAGACATTGGAATTCTGGTTCAGATTGAATTGTGGCCTTTGAAAGTCAAAGGAATTCTGACTTTAATTGAATTCTTGGGTCTGTGAAAGTCAATCGAATTCTGGCTGTAATTGAGTTCTTGGCCTTTGAAAGTCAATGGAATCTAATTGAGTTATTTACGTTTGAAAGTCAATGGAATGCTGGCACTAATTGAATTCTTGGCCCTTGAAAGTCAATGGAATTCTGGCTCTAATTGAGTTCTTGGCCTTTGAAAGTCAATGGAATTCTAGTTCTAATTGAGTTCTTGGCATTTGAAAGTTAATGGAATTCTGGCTCTAATTGAGTTCTAGGCCTTTGAAAGTCAATTGTATTATGGCTCTAATTGAATTATTGGCCTTTTAAAGTTAATTGAATTATGGCTCTATTTGAGTTCTTGGCATTTGAAGGCCAGTGGAATGGGGTACTGAAAAAACTAAAATTCCAGAGGGCGCTGCCACACAAGTCGGGCCATCGTGGGTGACAATAGAAACGCGGAGAAACGCGGCAAATTTAATAATAAATATCTCATTTAATAATGAATATATCATTTAATAATAAATATACCGAAGGAAATAAAATTCCAAAGGATGCTGTGACGTAAGTCGGGCAGCGTGGGCGATAATAGTGAAAAAACGGTACATCGTCTCCGTGAAACTATGCGAAACAATGTTAGAACAACAAGAACTAATTGAGGAGCCAGCCCTAAGTGTGGATGTAACATATGATTTATTAATAACAATAATCTTTTCAAGAAAATTTACTCAAACACTTAGTTTTGATGCTGTGACACAACTGCACTATAAATAAGTATGTACAAGGAAGTTATATTCTTCCCAATTTTGAGTTGTGGATGTAACATAGAAGGGGACACCACAAAACATACTTACATAGGGGACTTCAACTTCAATTTTATTTTCATTCAGCTTTGTAGGAAAATGCTATTACTAATCATGGTACTATAAAATAGGCTTACCCATGCAACAGTAGCAAGTGTTTTCCTCCTGAAGCTCTAGTATTCCCAAAATAGCATATTCCCTGAAATAACAAACATGGGATAAGCAGGGGACACCACAGTTATGTCCAAAACCAGTTTAATCAACTGGGAATTTTAGAGAAAGATACACAGATATTCATTGAAGATTATCATTTATTTCAAGTGAGAATGTACTTTCATTGACTAACAAGTAGGCCTAATGCTCTAGCAAAATAAAGGTCCAGTGGGCTGTAGAAAAGTCCACATTCTCCATGTCACATTTTCATGCCCTTGAAACACCATATTTGTGCTATGAATATGTTGGGTTTTTGATTTTATGCAGGTTCAGTCTTCATTTTTATCACATCTATCCCTCCAAATTGTAAGAATATCAGTTCTATAAAGAACATAACTACTCTCCTCTTTCAATAATTGTTTTTGACCATTACATACTATAAAATACATTGGCCCCATTTACCATGAAAAGACCTATAGGGCCTATATTAATAGTTTATGTACCCAACGACGATTTAGCGCCGAGTGAAACAAAACCACATGCTTTTTGTACTTGTTTTGATTAATGTGATTGATGCGCCTTGAAACAAAGAATGCAGTTATTAGCAAAAGTGCCTGCAATAAAGGGACTTTTGGTGTATGATCTTAATATCCAAGTAATTTTGGTCTCAAAATAATGAGAAATCTTTAGTTCATTCACAGTACTTTCTGGGTATTTTTAATTTAAACATATATCAAATAGTAGTGTTTAAAAACAAGCAATTTTTCATGATTTTCGTACTTTCTTCCAGTGTTATCTAAGCACTGCTGGTACCTAATACAAATATTTGGATCCAATATTAACATTTATTTCAAGTGAGAATGTCCTTTTATTATTTCATTGAATAAAAAGTAATAAATTTTACCTAGTGTGCTGTAGAAAAGTCCACATTCTCCATGTCGCATATTCATGCCCCTTGGGAGACCATATTTTGTATAGGAACATGGTGGGTCTTTTTCCTATGTCATCTTAGGCCCTCATTTTATTTGATCTATCTCTCCAGTGTGTAAGAATATCAGTTGAATAAAGAAAATAACTTCTTTATTATGCATGCCCATGTAAGCAGACATCGGTACTGCACTTCCATGGCCTGAGTTGCATCAGAGTGCCATTAACGTGGATTTGTGGAACCCCATTCTAGCTTATGGGGCTGTCACATTACGACGCTTCTTACCGGCGTGCCGCCAACACACAAAATAAGTTGTACGCGTCGAGACATGTCCGACTTTTCGGCGGTTTGGGGAAAAGTTTGATGTCTCTCTCTCTCTCTCTCTCTCTCTCTCTCTCTCTCTCTCTCTCTCTCTCTCTCTCTATCTCTCTGTCTCTCTCTCTCTCTGTCTGTCTGTCTCTGTCTCTGTCTCTCTCTGTCTGTCTCTGTCTCTGTCTCTCTCTCTCTCTGTATGTATGTGTGTCTCTGTGTATGTGTGTGTCTCTGTGTATGTGTGTGTGTATGTGTGTGTCTCTGTGTGTGTGTGTCTCTGTGTCTGTCTCTGTGTCTGTGTGAGTGTCTGGGTGTGTGTCTCTGTTTGTGTGTCTATGTAGGTGTATGTGTGTGTCTCTGTGTCTGGGTGTGTCTCTGTGTCTGTGTGTATGTGTGTGTGTATCTGTGTCTTTGTGTGTTTCTCTGTCTGTGTGTGTGTCTGTCTGTGTTGTGTGTGTGTCTCTATGTCTATGTATGTGGATCTGTGTCTGTGTGTGTGTCTCTGTCTCTATGTGTGTATGTGTGTGTGTCTCTGTGTGTGTATCTGTGTTTGTGTGTGTGTCTCTGTGTCTGTGTGTGTCTCCGTGTGTGTCTCGGTGTCTCTGTGTGTGTATCTGTGTCTGTGTGTATGTGTGTCTCTGGTTGTGTGTCTGTGTGTGTATGTGTGTGTGTCTCTGTGTGGGTCTCAGTGTCTCTGTGGGTGTATGTGTGTGTCTCTATGTGTGGGTGTCTCTATGTGTGTGTCTCTGAGAGAGAGATACACACAGAGACATACACATAGACACACACCTAGACCCAGAGACACACACACAAAGACACACAAAGACACACACAAAGACACAGAGACACACACATATACAAAGAGACACACAGACACACACAGAGACACAGACACAGGGACACACATACACACACATACACACACACAGACATACACGGACACAGATACACACACAAAGACACAAACTCATACACAGAGACACACACATACACAGAGACACACACATACACACACAGCGACACACAAACAGAGACACAGACACACACATACACAGAGACATACACATACACAGAGACACACATACACAGAGACACACACACAGGCACACACACACAGACACACACGCAGAGACACACACATAGACACAGAGACACACACCCAAATAGGCGACACGTTGGCACGCGTCGACGCGCGTTGGTGAGAAACGTCGTAATGTGACAGCCCCATTAGATTGAGCAGGAAGAGCCACATATGCCATGCAATCTTTTTGAATTACTTCTATTCGTTTCCTTTATCAATATCCAAGTAAATGTTCCATCCTGACATTATTATCTATGTGAGTTACTGTTGATAGCCCAGGAAATACCAAAGAAAATGTTTCCCAGGTGGATGTAGTGTTGCCATCCAGGTAAAGCGTTGTTAGGCCGATGTAATAGTGGAGGGGAGGAGGAAGGGTGGGCTGAGGAAGATGGGTGGGTTCCGAGAAATTACTCCAGTACTACTTAACATTGCATAGTGTGTTTCATTACCATATGCTATTTAGGTGCTATTGGATTGGCGCTGGTGAGGTAAGTTATGGGTAAGGAGTCTCAGTGGACACAATGGCGGGCTTATTTTGCCATGTCCAGAAGATGCCCTGAGAGGTGATTTAGTCTATGCTCGATCGACTTGTGAATGTGGTCACATGACTGGGAAGTCATGTAGAGAGAGACAGTCATATGGGTTGGAAGTCATGCAGAGAAGTAGGCATATGGCAGGGAAGTCATGTAGAAACAGTTATGTGGCTGGGAAGACACAGAGATGTGGGGTGTAATTGGGAAGTCATCAGAG
The DNA here is from genome assembly GCA_030323885.1 of Branchipolynoe longqiensis. Taxonomy (NCBI): domain Eukaryota; kingdom Metazoa; phylum Annelida; class Polychaeta; order Phyllodocida; family Polynoidae; genus Branchipolynoe; species Branchipolynoe longqiensis. The sequence continues at coordinate 60,255,978 of CM059188.1, forward strand.
ACCTTTATGTGACTGGAAAGACATGCAGAGACAGTCATGGGGTCGGGCAGTCATGCAGAGAGGTTGCCATGTCACCAGGAAGTCTTGCAGAATTGCAGCATTGTGGAATAAAGTCATGCAGGGAAGCAGTAATGCAGAGACAATCATAAGGAAGGAAGTCATGCAGAGAGGCATTCATGTGGACGAGAAGTCATGCAAAGAGGTGGTCATGTAGCTGGAAAGTCATGTAGAGACGTTGTCATGTGACTGGGAGGTTATACAGATATGATCATACTGCCATGGAGAGAGGTGGTCATGTCACCAGGAGATAATGCAGATGCACTCTTGTGGCTGGACTGCCTTGCAGAGATGTGTTCATGTGACTGAGATGTCATGCATAGGTGGTCATGTGACTGAGATGCCATGCAGAGAGGCAGACATGTAACCGAGATGGCATGCAGAGAGACGGCCCATGTGACCGAAATGGCATGCAGAGAGGCGGCCCATGTGACCGAGATGGCATGCAGAGAGGTGTCCATGTGACCGAGATGACATGCAGAGAGGCAGTCATGTGACTGAGATGGCATGCAGAGAGGCAGTCATGTGGCTGAGATGCCATGCAGAGATGCAGTCATGTGACTGAGATGTCATGAAGAGCGGCAGTCCTGTGACCGAGATGCCATGCAGAGAGGTGGTCATGTGACCGAGATGCCATGCAGAGAGGTGATCATGTGACCGGGACGCCATGCAGAGAGGCGGTCAGACGACTGTGTCATTATAAAGCAGTCATGTGGAAAGAGATGGGTAAATTACATGATGGAAGATATTTTAATCAGTGAGCTGATATTGATTGCATCTTGCATGTATGAAGTATGGGCTCTTTAATGGAAACGTCTAGGAAAACGTTGGATGTGTAATAAGTAATCCTACTAGGAAGCAAAGCTATTCTGTAGATTACAAATGAATCCTGATAAAAGTGTTTATTGCCAATCGATTGTTCCGACCGGTAATTGTGGATACTGGGAAAGAAAAACTATGAAGTGTGAAGAGAGGTGCTATTGCCTTCATGTGGAAAAGGCTTGATGCTTCATTTAGAAAATACAACGAGAAACATCAATTACCTTCGATATGCGTATCTGGATTGGGCTTCTTTGTTAACAGACAAACAAAATATGTCAATCCTCCAAAACATTCAGTGAGCTAGTCCAGCTGAAACTGACGTTAAGTGATTCCTGCTTTTGTTATTTTCCATTTGAGGGCCATGTCACATGGTACCTGTGACATCGTTCAAGGGAGACTATTCATTATGCGAGTGCATTAGCCGTTTCTTAGGGATGCATAGTCCGATGAAGCGCAACATTTTTCAAACTAAGACACTTACCTGGATGTGATCCTACATATCCAATGTACATATTGGTGACACTATTAAAACAACTATTGCTACATAGACGGGACTACTACGTCTATTTAATAGAACCTGTCACTGCTGAAGCCTATGATGTCAGTCTCCTTATGTCCAACATTTCAACGTGCACACCAATATTCATCTTGCATGTTTTTACTTTAAATATCTCCAAAGTTAACCCTTTAAAATGAACACTCAACCAAATATAACGATATATAATAATCAAAGAAACTCAAAACCATTAGACGATGCAAATTTAACTGGAAATAGCAGTGACATTTGCTAATAGAGAACAATCATATTTAATTATCTATCTGAGCACCTATGGCCACACACACACACACACACACACATGCACACACACACACATACACACACTCCCCACGTGCTCACCATACAAATTATTGTCCCGGCAAATTCAGAAAATGTATACCTGTCTGGTAGTATTGTTATAAACATAGACACTAATAAAGACTGTACTAGACTACTAAATGACTGAAATCTACAATCCTCCAAGCATAGTTTATCCCATCATTACTAACAACCTACTTACTCAAACTACTTCATGTAGTCAAAAACACACCCAAGAGGTATTAACCTTTTAAGCATAACCCTACAAGCTAACCACACTCTATCTAACAGAATAAACAAACCATTCTACTAACACTCCATCTCAAAATGATATCTCCAACAACATGATAATTATGCAATTCACCACACAGTAGGCATAGAAACCTGTGAAGGGAAACTATGCACCTAACCACTCCGTCATGTAAAGATCTAATCAATACACATGTATGTATCTAAAGTGTATGTATACAACATATACTAATATTTTATATGTGAATTGTCAAACTATACCATATGTAAGTCTTGGAATGATTAATATTGTTATTTCAGCTGACTTGAGCTAGCTGCTGATGACAATATCAGACTACATATACATATACATATATTGTAAATAGCTGTATTGTCACTCGGCTGGAAGACCAGTGCCACGGTGCTGACAAAAGACTTTATTCAATGAATAAAACTATATTCACAAAAAGAAAATCATATGGTAGAGATTGTTTCTTCCCGGATGAACAAACAGTTTGCTGTCACATGTTACAGATGGTTCCGTCTGTTATTCTCAGGCAGGTTCCGAAATTGCTTTTTTTCTAGGAAAAAACCCTATGAAATACGCACAGACAAAACAAAGAACTACTTCAGTATACCAATACATTAACACATTTTCTACTTCGCATGCAGCTTATCGTATGCAGAGCTCAAATGTCGATTGCATCTGCTCGCCGTTGTCGCTTCTAGCATAGACAATGGTCTGCAAATAATATATACATGGCCAAGCGCATTGGTGGGGCAGAAGTGAAGTGTACGTATTCAGAGTGCATGTGACCAGTATGTGTGTTGAAGTGTCCAAGATGTGAACACTTGATTTTAAAATGTATGTGAACATTCCTTGCGTTTAACAGAAAATTCTAATTATAGATATATTAACTATGGCAATGCCCTTGAAACTACTAAGAATAGCTCTGACAGTTAAGAAGGGTCATTAGAGTACTCATTAGGGGTGAAATGATACGAATAGTCAAAGCTTGATGACAGTCGCCCTCAGCCTTGATTGGGCCCTAAAAAACTCACATAGTGAATAGCTTGTTTTAAGATATACAAACCGTGAATAGTGATATTCGATAACGATGATTCTGATTAAATAATGTTGGTCATACCGATTAATTCTGAGTTTCATTACTGTGATTACAATAATTTCCATTACATAAGATTTGATCAAATCCATAACCATACTTATAAACGGTCACCCGACGGGATGGCCGAAGGAGTTCAGCATCCATCTCCTGTTTTGGAAGATCGGGGGATCCGAAACCATGTGTAAAAATATACGGATTTTCGGTTAAGAATTAGATATTGGCAGAGAGCATTATTATTCTTGGGCGATGGAGTGGGGGCGATGTTATATAAACTAAAAGTAATAATATCCCACCCCCATTATGACATGATATAAGCTGTGTGCAATATATGTTCATATATTATGCCTGAGATTAATGAAGAGATGTTCCTATATAAGAGGCAGTACATGACTGTTGAAATGCTTCTCTATGTATCCATAAAGAGTGCAATTGGAGAAAAGACCATTTTAACAGAGATCTATTGTAACTGTATGCAGCTATCTGTCCCTACATGACCACTGGGTGTGCACGCCAGTCTAATTTGCATATACACACAGGGCACGACCTGCAGCTGGGTTGAGTGACAGCCACCCCTACTGGGGGAGGGTGCCACCCACCCTGACTGTGGAGGTGCCTGATTGGCTGGCTGTGGACTGCCCAGTCACCTGCATCCCATTGGCCCTCTGTCCACACTAGCCTCAAACCTGAGATCATTATTCTAGATTCTGCTTCAGACACACTGAAGAGAGATCACTCTACTCCTGTCTCTTGAGTGAGACACACCTACTCTTGAGCAGGAACCCCAGACACTATGTCTGATGCTATCAAAATTCATCTATTCCAATTGAGTGTATACACAGCCATAGGACTCCTGTCCCATGGGCTGTAGGCACTGCTTTCTATACAGGCTAAAGTAGTAATGAGATTTTGTGTGGCTAGAAGGTAAGGGGTGTGGATGCTAGGTCACTGGTAGGTGGACAGGAGTTGGTGTTATTAAAGCACAACTTCTCCACTGTTTATCTGTTTGACTTGTCTTCATTCTTCCTTAGTATTGGTTAATGAGTTGATAGACAGGTGAGATGAAGGGGAGAGTTTTGTAGTATTATCTGGTGTCCCAAACCTGGCCGGGCATTCAGAAATAGTATACATGGGTTCATGGGTTCGAACCTTGGTCGAGTCAAACCAATACCTTAAAAATGTATACTTGTCGCTTCCTAGACAGGTGCTTGACATTATTAGGATAGGGCAAGGACTGGTTGGCTCAGTGTCAGGACAATGTGACTGAGTGGGATATCAGGTCATGGTGCTGGTGGCCTGATCTGCCAGTGGGGCAGCACTATAAAGTCATCATGAGTGCGCACGGTCACACATTGATATCCGTCCTGATATAACCTTAGATGTTGCTAGGACATAAAACAACAAACAAACATATAAAGGGTCATTTGAACCGTGTAATATTAATATCATATTACTCTTTGATTTTGTCCTTTTGTTTGTTTGTGGAAATTTGTGTGTGCTGCCTAAAAGAAAAAATGATCGAAGCAATTTGTAGATTATAACTTTGGGAAAATTAGTGACTGGGGCCCTTGGATGCATCCTAATTACCCATAAATCAGTGTACATAGGAATGCGAGTATACAAGCGCTGTATTCAAGTCTTGCTGCAGTTGTCACAACTTGTGTAGCCAGTCACCTGAGTGTGTGGTGTACTTTTGAAAGTACAGAGCTGTGCAGGGTTCTGATTGTGCTAAGGATCGGGCCTCCTAAGTTCCTATTTTCAGTCTGAAATTGTCCAGTTTGTATCCATAACCTTACCGTTTAGTGCTTGGTTAAAGTTCTAGTTAGTTTATTTAATTTTGGGTATATTAGTTGCCCTCATCTAAATATTGTCTTTTCTTAGCATCAAAACATACTGAAAACTGGACTAGATGGCTTAATCTGGAAGAGCACTGGTGGCAATATACTAAAGCGTGCATAAAAACCAAGACTAAGCGGATTTTCCTCATAAACATCCCAAGATACTATACAAACATCCCAGGATACTACAGGATAGACCTGTAAGGAGGAATACACTAAAAACAAAAACAAAACAACCCTGTCGACCGTTAGATACGGCGGGAATCGCCGAAAACGGCGAAAACAAGGCTACGGATTGCCAGGATTTGTATCCCCTGGTACAATGAATGTATCATCACTCACAGCTAAGTACCATGGCATATTATCACCCATATACTTTGCTTTACTGTTGAGGTGTGTGTGTCCCAGATAGCACACAGCCGTCGGCCCGACGTCGGCTGTTGGTCGGTCCGTCGGCACCGACTTTCCACCGTCGGGCCACCGTCGGCCCGACGGTGGTGTGCCGACGTTGGGAATCAATCCCTTTCCACTTTTGAGCCACCGTCGGGCCACCGTCGGGCCACCGGTGGTGTTCCGACGTTGGGAATCAATCCCTTTCCACTTTTGATTCACCGTCGGGCCATCGTCGGCCCGACGGCGGTGTTCCGACGTTAGGGTTAAACTTTTGAGCCGTCGGGCCTCCGTCGGCCCGACGGTGGTGGGCCGCCGCAAGTTTGCATTCATTTTCCACACTTGGTATACCGTCGGGCCATCGTCGGCCCGACGGTGGTGTCCCGACCTTAGGTTTCAATCCTTTTCCACTTGTGAGCCACCGTCGGGCCACCGTCGGCCCGACGGTGGTGGGCCGCCGGTGGTTTGCATTCATTTTCCACAGTTGGTATACCATCGGGCCATCGTCGGCCCGCCGGTGGTGTTCCGACCTTAGGTTTCAATCCTTTTCCACTTGTGAGCCACCGTCGGGCCACCGTCGGCCCGACGGTGTTGTTCCGACGTTAGGGTTCAATCCCTTTCCACTTTTGATTCACCGTCGGGCCATCGTCGGCCCGACGGTGGTGGGCCGCCGCAGGTTTGCATTAATTTTCCACGTCTGGTCCACCGTCGGGCCATCGTCGGCCCAACGGTGGTGGGCCGCGCCTGCGCAGTTCTTTAAATTTGGATTTCGGCTCGAGTCGCCCGCGGACCACGTGCGATTGCTGATCAGTGTTCTTTTTCTACCAATAACTCCAGAAATACCAGGAATTTTAAGGAATCATTTAAAAGGTATGTTTATTAATATGTTTAGATTGTTTTGTACAAGTTTTGTAATTTATTACGAAGTATTAATGGAATTATTCGTGTTAATACAATTTGAATTATCCGATACGGTTTGTTTACTTCGAATCCCGCTCGAGTAGCCAGCACAACACGTGCGATTGTTGATCAGTGTTCTTTTTCTACCGGTAACTCCAGAAATCCCAGGAATTTTAAGGAATCATTTACCAGGTTTGTTTATTAATATGGTTAGATTATTTTGTAAAAGTTTTGTAATTTATTACGCAGTATTATTGGAATTATTCGTGTTAATACGATTTGAATTATCCGATACGGTTTGTTTACTTCGAATCCCGCTCGAGTAGCCAGCACAACACGTGCGATTGTTGATCAGTGTTCTTTTTCTACCAGTAACTCCAGAAATCCCAGGAATTTTAAGGAATCATTTACCAGGTTTGTTTATTAATATGTTTAGATTATTTTGTAAAAGTTTTGTAATTTATTACGAAGTATTAATGGAATTATTCGTGTTACTACGATTTGAATTACCCTGAACGGAATTTTGACGAAGGACCGCCATCTTGTTTTTTTCCGAGAAGACACTGTCACTATAGTGTCAATACGTACAGACTATATTAAATTTATATGGTATGGGATCTCGATTTCTATTAATTTTGAATAAAACTAATATTTTTACAGTGAGATTGTCTTCTCGGCTCGTCGGCCCGACGGCGTTTGTCGCCGTCGCCCCGACGGCGGCAGCCGCCGTCGGGGCGACGGTGGACGGTTGGACAAAACAACGTTTCGAGCCCCGACGGCTTTTGTGCCGTTGGGACGACGGCGGGGCAGCCGCCGTCGCCTTACGACGTTTTCGGTGGCGACGGCGGCGGCTGCGTCGGCCCGACGGCGGCAGCCGCCGTCGGGCCCGACGGCGGCAGTCGCCATCGCCCCGACGGTCGGGGCGACGGCGGCTGCTGCCGTCGGGCCCCGACGGCGTGCGGCCCGCCGTCGCCCCGACGGCGGGAGGTTGGACAAAACAACGTCGGCCCGACGGCGTTTTCCACCGTCGGGCCGCCGGAGCGGCCGCCGTCAGGCCGCCGTCGGGCCGCGGTCGGGCCGACGACTGTGTGCTGTCTGGGGTGTGTGTGATTTATAATGTCTAAATGACTCAAAACCACTGTTGAGTTGAGTGAACTGATAGATTCCCCTATTATCACTCACCAGCTATCACTCACCAGGACACAAATAGTATTTGTATCACTGATTCTATGGCCTGTTCTCTTTTAAACTATGTTTGAGTGAATGCTGTGGCTTGTTGCAGTAAGGTGCACTACGTCGATTTGTGAAAAACGATTTCAAAATTCAATGTAATACCGCCGATCGCCGTTTTTCGCCGTTTTATGTCCCTACAAATACTCATAACCAAAAAAAATTGTTTGAGTGAACGCTGTGGCTTGTTGCAGTAAGGTGCAGTACGTCGATTTGTAAAAAACGATTTCAAAATTTAATGTAATACCGCCGATTGCCGTTTTTCGACGTTTTATGTCCCTACAAATACTCGTAACCAAAAAAATTGTTCACTAGAACACTACGACAGATAACCAGTCGTTAAAAATGGCGGGAAAGGACGACAAACAGGATAACGAAATGGAAATAACGGAGCACGGAGGTAAGCATGTGGAAATAACGGAACACAGAGATAAGGATATGGATAAGGATGAGATAGTGAGACTGGTAATCCAAACAGTCAAAGAAGAATTAGCGAACGGGGACAAAAACAAAAAGGATATAAAAGTAAATGACAGAAACGGCACAAATGACAACGGAAATGATGGGAAAAACAAAACAAAACCAAGGGACAACGTCAATGACAATGAATATCAAAACCAACTGCAGGCACTGCAGGCACTACAGGTAGCGTACAACACGTTGCAAATATAATGCATGTGGTACAAATCTGAGTTTGAGAAGCTCAAAGAACAAAAGAACATCACAAATGAAAACAAAGGTATAAACAATGCCAGGACTGTGCCCACGGACAAAAGGAAGCCACCCACGGATACAGCCCAAACAGAGGCGACAAAGAGTGATGGGAAAAAACTTGGCATCATAATACATGGCATCCCGGAAAAAGAAGACGAAAACATGGAGAAAACTGTCACAAACATGCTAAAAGAAGCAGACTGTGACTTTGGCTGGACGGTAGTGACCAAAGCCTTCCGTCTAGGAAAGAAAATGAAAAAAGAGGCAACACCAAAAAAAACCACAGACAACAACGAGCAGACCTCAGACAAAAATAAAGACAAGGAAACCAAAGATACAGAAACCCAAAACACCGAAAAAATCACAAGCAGACCAAGGAGCATCAAAATCCAGCTGGAAAAGGAGTGACACAAAAAAGAACTCTTCCAGAAAGAAAAAAAGCTCCAGTCAAAAGAAAGCTACAGCAAGGTAACAATGAGGCCGGTCAGATCAGAAGCCAAAATGCTAAATGAGAAAACGGTACAACAAATGTACAGACTTGCAATGGAGAACAAAAACGAAAAAATAAAGTCAATCAAAATGAAAGGATGCAATATAGAGGTAAATGGAAAAATCTATAAGCCCAATGAATTTGATAAAATAGAAATAGCAGAAATCACGCCAGAGAAGGCAGCAACTAGGGAACACACATGGGGAGTGTCTTTCCAAGGACACAACTACAAGTGTGAAATCACTGGAAAGGATGGTAAAAAATATACATCAGCAGAGCAATACTACAGCTCAATAATGGCAAAATACCATGAGAAACACGACATAATGAGAATGATAGACAACACTGAAAATCCATATACGATATAGGCAATGGCAAAGAAGATATGGAGAACACAGGATTGGTGCAAAACCAATGAAAACGTGCTGGAGGACATCGTCCGCGCAAAATTCACACAAAACGAAAGCCTGAAGGAGAAACTAATAAATGCTCCAGGAAACGCATTCAGGGAATGCACAAAATGCCCATACTGGGGCTCAGGTCGGTACCTGGATAGTGCCAGTGAAGGTGAAACAGTAAAACAAGGATACAAAAATAAAATGGGGAACATCCTCCAAAAAATAAAGGAAAGCCTGTACAAGGAAGCAAATACAAATAAATAAACAAATAAACAAATAAATAAACGAGCAAAAACAAATATGTCATAAGAAAACAAGAAGAAATTGAAAATGAAGAGCAGGAGAAAGCATAAGAGCTATCCCAGCAGGTAAGGAGGAGGTGCAAACAACATAGCAACACACAGCTTGCTCCACTTCCGCCCACACTAGATTAAAAGACAACAAACCGTCAACCCACAAAACAAGGCATCGAAAGAGAGCGGCACGATATGGCATTGGCATGATGGATGGTATACACTACAATGAGGAATATGCCAGCTATGTCAATGCCAGGCTGTCAAAAAGCATCACGGAGAACTCGAAAGAGCACCAGGGCTCCAAAACATAAGTATCACAAACTTTGATAAATTTCACTAACCAAACCCTAAATCATAAGTATAATCAGGTACAACTAATACACACTTTAATGTTCATGTCTTCCTCTATGCGCACAGGTAAAAGTAAACGTAATGGAGGTATGCATGACTATCTATCAAAAGGGGCCATGTGTGCTGTATGCACCAGCACATACACCCCAAATCCATCAATCACTAAGCCAAAATATAATCAAAACAAAATCAAAAACTCGCGAAATCAAGCAACCACTATCCTAAAAATATTATTTAAAGTAAAATAAATATGGTAGAAGAGATTGAATGCAAACTGGGAAGGGGCACACACTTCGCCCACCTAAACTGCCAGAGTGCATCCAATCTAGATGTACTAACGTTATCAGAGACATGGTTCACTGACAAACACCAAAACAACACCCTCAATATAGATGGATATAGGCTTGTACGTAATGACAGACAGCACATTAATGCAATGAACCAAACAAAGAAAGGTGGAGGGGTTGCCATTTACTGCAAAGCCACCAAAAACCTAGACACTGAAAAGCTAAAACCAACAAATCTCTCAAATGAGCACATAGAGCTACTATGGTGCCTAATAAAAAACGAAAAGCAAGCAAATGTAGCCATAGCAAGCCTCTATAGGCCACCGTCAGGTGAAATTAAAGTATTCCTTGAAGAACTAGAAAAGAGCATAAACACTGTAAAAAAAATTAACAAATGCAGAAATCTTTGTGCTAGGGGACTTCAATGTGAATTACGGCAGCAATGACAAAAATAAACTAATGCTGCAAACCACCATCAAGATCTTAGGCCTGCAGCAGCTCATCACTGAAAACACAAGGCTAAGCAACAATAGCTCAACAATAGACCTAATATTAACCAACTCAAACCATGCCACAAAATGGGGCACTAGAAGCTGGGGTATAAGCGACCACGCACTAGTATATGTAACCAGGAAAAAGCTCAAAAGCACAAATCACTATGAATACAAAATGGGCAGGTCCCTGAAAAACTACTCAGAAGATCCATTAAAAAATCATCTGCACCAAAACATAAACAACATCACACAAAACAGAGATGATGTGGATATCTATTGGGACAACATCATCACAGAAATAAGCAAATCAACTGATGAGATGTGTCCCATGAAGAAAATCAAAGTACGAAAAAACCAAGACCCTTGGGTAGACAAAAACCTGCTAACACTCATCACAACCAAAAGTAAACTGGGTGATAAAGCAAAACGCACAGAAACAATAGAAGACAAACTGGCCTACCGCATCGCCAGAAATAACTCTCTCAAAGCTGTGAGAACAGCAAAAAAGAAATACATAATAAAGCAGGACAAAGACTGGGGAAGCAACACAAACAAATTCTGGAAAAATGTAAACCTATTATTCCCAAAAAATAACAAAGAAGAGCATACAAACTTCCAAGATAACGAAGGGGCAATGCTCACAGACAAAGATGCAGCAAACAAACTGAACAGACACTTTGCCACAATAGGGCAAAAGCTGTCAGAAAAATTCAAAAAAGATGGGAAAACAGATCAGGAACTGTGGAGAACGAAATCCCCACCTGCAAAACAGATATGATAGAAGTAAAAAAATTAATAAATGACATAGACACAAATAAACCATGTGGAATAGATGAAATACCAACCAAAATACTGAAAGAGGCACTCCAAGCCATCCCGGCCACCATAGTAGACCTATTCAACATCTCCTTTGAGCAGGGGCGTTTTATCTCAGCCTGGAAAATGGCAACCATCACCCCCCTTCACAAGGGTGGAGACAAACAAAACATGGGAAACTACAGGCCAATATCAATTCTTCAAACCCCAGGCAAGCTCATTGAAAAAGTGTTACATAGACACATCAATGAACACCTGGAAAAAAACAATATACTAAACGAAAGACAAGGGGGCTTCAGGAAACTGCACTCCACATCAAAAACAATAGCTAACCTAACAAATGACATAATGGCATCAATGAACCAAAAACAATTAGTTGGAGCCGCCTTCATTGACTTCAGCAAAGCATTTGACACAGTAGACCACAAAATACTACTGGAAAAACTAAAAACCATGGGCATCAAATCCAACACTATGGATTGGATAAGATGCTACCTGAACAACAGGCAACAGAAAACAAAAATAAACAATACACTATCAGACAACCAACCTGTCACATGTGGTGTACCCCAAGGGTCAGTGTTAGGGCCACTACTCTTTATAATCTATATAAACGACCTTGAAAATGGTTGCAAACTGAATGCCTCCAACTATATGCAGATGACACAGTCATATACGCAAATGGCACCACAGAGGAGGAGGTAATAACTAAACTAAATAAACTCCTACTAAAACTAGATGAGTGGTGTGAGTCCAACAAAATAACCATCAACACAAGCAAATCAAAAACAGTACTCTTCTCACATAAACAAATGCCAGAAAGAAAACTACACTGTAAGTTAGGAAACCAAACGCTAGAAAATGTAGACCATTACAAATACCTAGGCCTTGAGTTGGACAGCCAACTAAACTACAACCTATGTATAAATAAAGCTAAGAGACTACATGACACAAGAAATGTCAATAAAAATCTTCAGGGGCATGGTGCTCCCCTATTTTGACTATGGAGATGTAAACTACATGGGTGCGAGAAAAGAACTACAAAAAAAACTGCAAACACTGCAGAACAGAGCCCTAAAAATCTGTCTAAGAGTAGACAAGCTGCACCCAACCTATGACATACACAAAAGAACCAAAATGAAACTACTAGAAACTAGGAGAATAATTCATTTGAAAATATTAGCATATAGCTATAGTCAAAACATTAAACTTCTAACAAAACCACCAAGGGCTACTAGAGCAAATAATGCGCCACTACTAAAGCAGACCAGAAGCCAAATAAAAGCTCATGAGAGAAGCACGCTGGAAATGGCTGCCAAGGTGTGGAATGCCCAAACGGTAAATGAACGACAAATTCCTGACCTAAAAATCTTTACAAAAAAAATATCTGTGCAATAATAGGCTAGGAATACCCAGTAAACTGCCACTGCAAAGGGGCATGTGATATGTCACGGGCCCACCAGCGGGTCGCCCAATGTAAGGTAACCATGCCAAAAGTAGCCAGATAACCCACCACACAGCTGCGTACAAGCCTATGATATGTAAATAGGAGTAGGCTAGTCTAGTAATAAGAGTAGAAAAATAAATACATATATACCAAGAAAATCCAAAAAAAACTAACATAGGCTACTAACCATACCAACCAATTATCTATCTGCTACTGAAATGCAGGCAATCAAATACCTTATCAGCAGCCACTGTATGGTAAGATAACACCAACACTACAACTGGCCAGCATTAAAAACAAGCCTCGGTACCCGGGCTTATATGCTATGGACAGTATAAATACAGCCTCAATAAAAAAATAAAAATTTAAAAAAATTAAAAGAAAGGGTCACTATCTACCCCGATGCTTGGCATTGATATGATAGAACAAGGGCTAGTTTGGTCAGTATTATGATAATGTGACTTAGTAGGATATCGGGTAATGGTTCTGGTGGCTCAGACTCCCAGTGGGGCAGCACTATTAAGTCACTATGAGTGCACACTGTCAGAAGTTGGTACCCATCCTTTTATAACCTCAGATGATACTAGGACGTAAGCTGGATGATTCGGCACAGAAAGTGAAGCGTGCAAGATTTGACACGAGAGGACGTAGAGGTGGCTTCAGAAGGGGGCGTAGTTTCTCAGCTAGCTTCGCCACCTCCAGCAGAGCTCCATTTCAACGCAACTCATTCAGCTGGAATGAGTTCAACTGGCCCACTTTCAGGCCCAGTGCAGCAAAAGGGAAACCAATGGGTTTCCAGAGAGGGGGAAGCCTGTGCTAACTCCTCCAGTATTACAGAATCAGGTAAATACACAATTCACAGCAGGCAATGTTGCCACTTGTATTAATCATTCGGGTAATATCACTTACTCACAGTGGGTGTTAGAAAATATTCACGGTGTCGCTATTCCCTTCATTAAAATTCCGGAACAAAAGTTTTGTCCGACACCGTATAAAATGTTGATAGAATAACATGAATTAATTAATAAAGAAATTGATGATTTCGTAAATATTAAAGTCATTGAGCGAGCTCAACACAAGCAAGAGGATTTCATCTAGAATATTTGTCTAAGACCCAAACCGGATGGAAGGTCTAGGATTATATTAGACTTAACAAAGCTTAATCAGTTGGTAGAATACAAAGATTTCACAGCATTAGATCTGATCACACCAGATTCATGGACGGGTAGTGTCAATTTAAATCAAGCATACTTTTCAATTCCAATTGCAAAAGAGCACAGGAAATATTTAAGATTCATATGGAACAAATGTTTGTTTGAATTGACATGCTTGCAAGTCAGCACTAGTACGGTTATGTAAGGAACTTGCATCAGCGGGCTTTACTGTCCATGATAAAAAGTCAGGACTCATTCCAACGAAGAAATTAAAATTTCTCGGGTTCAATTTAGACTTGGAGAAAATGGAAGTTTCACTAACATGCCAAAAGGTCAAGAAGTTGATCAAATTTGCAAACCAAATCAGAGAAGCAGCGCACTCAGTAAAGATTAGGAAAGTAGAGGTAATGTTGGGACTTATGACAGCATATTCATGGGGTCTGCAATATGGTGCAGCAGACATCAAAGGCTTAGATAAAAATATAGCATTAATTAATGCAAACGGTAATTTTGAAAGATTCATAACCATCTCAAAAGAAGGCTGGGATGACATTGATTGGTGGATAGTTAATATTAGGGGTCAACCCAAAGCAATTAACTCACTAAACACAGCGGTACAAATCGTGACAGACGCTTCACTACAAGGCTGGGGTGCATGAAACTGATGACCACATAGATGCATTAGAACTCAAATAAATTTGGTTAGCACTGAACAGTCTAATGAATAAAGAGGATAAGCAAATAGAATTATTTACAGATAATATGACAGCATTAGCCTACATTAGGAGAATGGGAGGCACACTCTCAGTTAGGTGCAACAAACTGGCGAGGAGGCAATGGTCAGAACAGAGAGGGATTTGGTTAACAATTAATTATATCCCGGGGAAATTGAATACGATAGCAGATGTGATGAGAGGACAGCTTCAGGACCATTGGTATTCCGCTTCTATGGAAACATTTAGAACAATATAACATTGATGAAGTTACGTTGGACAGGTTAACTTCCTCAGCATGTAGGAAAGGCACTGTTATGTTATATGCTCATTACTTAAGGAAATGGCAATTGTTTTGCTTGTTATCTAAAATTGACTCTAGCAGACATGAGGTAGTCTTTAAGTTGAACAAATTGTTAAAATCAAACAGATTTGGACATCCCCTATCTACGGGGACAGTCAATGCATTTAATGAATGTAAAAGTATATGAGTTGTTAGAACAGTACGTAGGTATTTGTAGGTCACACAGAAGGTGCGAAACCACGATCAGCTGTTATTGAGTTACATTAAGCCAAATTGCCCTATTTCTGGAGACACGCTGGCACACTGGACCATCGGGGTCCTCGTGGACGAAGAAGTAGACACAAACAGGTACTCCTCACATTCCACGAGAGGAGCAGTAGCATCAAACGCAAGAGCATTAGGGGTGTTGATTAAAATAATTTTGACAGCAGGAGGATGGAAAACTGCGGTGCCATTTGGTAAGCATTACAATAAGAAGGTGGAAAAGAAAAGTGTAGTGGCCGCAAAATATCTGAGGAAATAAGTGTCAATGTAATTATTTAGTTCAAACATTAAAAGAACTAATATAAACGAGTGGTTGTTGTTATTTTTCTTAAAGTATATAAACATCTCCCTGAGTTATAATTAGACAGGAGGCTCGAGGAGGAGGTGAAATAGAATAATTATGTAAGACTTACCTAGGTATAGTTAACACATATTTGTTGTTTTACCGATTCCTAGGCCTCGGATAGTTATAGATCAGGTCCCAACCCCCCATCCCCTTTTTTAATTAACAAGGTAAAGAGTGGTTTGTTGGGTAGCGCTTCCTCTCCCTGATCTATAAGTATCCGAGGCCTAGGACTCGGTAAAAACAATTATGTTTTAACTATACCCAGGTAAGTCTCACGTGATTATTCTATACATACACACACACACAGAGTAAAACCTCTAACCGAACACCTCCACAGGCCGACCACTCCCCTATATCGATCGCTTTATTTGAGTCCCAACAATACCATTGTAACCATATTCTAACTCCCTAAACCGACCACCTCCCTAAATGGACCACTTAAAATCGGTTCCAAGGTCATTTGATTTAAAGATGTTTTATTTTATATATATTATTCACGATTTCGCGGATGTCCGCAACGTTTTGATAATCGCCGATTAACTGTCACAAGATGCAATGGGTAAATATGCCATCAATTGATCAGTTTGAATCCAATTTCCAAACAAACAGAAAAGTAAGGAGTAGTGAAAGGGGGGGATTTGTGGCATGGATAATGACAGTCACCGTCACAACAAGGACAGTGGAATGCTCTCCAATGACAGTCTATACTACTGAATCTAGGATAGTGCTAGGACAATAGTGTATGAAGCCTAACTTCTGGAAAATTTCTAGGATTCCCTAGCAGCCTATGTGATAATATCCTCATTTTCGTGGAAATGTCATGACAATGGACCATAACAGACTTAGTCCAGTATATATATATATGAAAGATTACCACCCTACCCCAAAAGAATTGCCAGAAAAGGTTTTTCAACTGTTTCTGATAGTACTGGATGTGGAAAACATAGTAAAAATCTAACAAAATCATCTTATCGGAAAGTTGTTAAATCCAAGATGGCGTCCAAGATGGTCACCAATACCTTAAACTACCTACAACTTCTTTACTATTCACCCTAGAATGGTAATTGAGGTGTCTACACCCCAGTTTTAGGGGTCAATGAACACACTTGAGAACAATCAAATCACTATTGAACAATCAGAACACCATAAAATCAAAGATGGCACCCAAAATGGCCACTGATATCCAAAAATGCATGCACTTGCTGTATGAGAAACCATCACAGCACCACAACCATAGCCACATCACCTTTATCTCTGTAAAATCATGAATTTGTCCCTGCATTTAAAAGTTGATGAATGAACACATCTGCAGCCTATTTGTAAATTTCAATCAACTAGTTAATTACAGTGTAGAACACTAACATTTCAGTCAACTAGTTAGTCTGCACTGATGGCATTACACAAGTTAATGCCCGATGTAGCACATATGCTACTGGGCATAGTAAACCTGTAGTACAAAAGTCATTTAGTTTTTTATGTTCAAAGGAATAGAACAATATATTCACATGGGGCGTTGCTGTGAAAGGTTTGGCTGCAAACTAGGGTGGTGAGTTACATACGGCTGACTGTGTATACCATCATTCCTGTGACAGGAACTTTTTCAATCAGGGCCTTGATATTCCAACTATCGGTAGCAAAGGCACATTTCATAGGACGGGCATGATCACTGCCTTGGGACCAGGATGAAAGGCAAACCAGTTCAATGCAAGACAAAGTATATTAGAACTGAAATATGTGGATAAGACAAAGATTGACGTAGCAGAGTATCACTTTGACAACCATGCATACCATAATATAGTGTTTTAAAAACTTCTAAAACTCAGCAAATGTGATCAGATTATTGATGTGTTAAAGGAACTTTCATTCAGCTTCAAACAGGCAACTTGAAATTGCCATGGTATGATGCACATTATTCTTCAGAGGTGTGCAAACACCCAGGTCAGTCTTCTGTTCTGTATCTGCATATGATCGACCTGTACTCAGGGGACAAGACCTATTTCCGCATTGGAATTTCTTTGTAGACAGGCAACGACTCACAAGATTTCAGCGATAATAACATTTGACCAGCCCCTGTACTGGAAAGCTAGTGAGATCACCATAGACCACAGAACAGGCACTTGAAGGAGATCATACTCTTGTTGGGTTGCTTTCATATGCTCATGAACTTGTTGGGAAGATTATGATCTCTCATGAGCAGTACATGACATTCTACAAGTGACAAATTTTGAAAATTCAGTAATCCACATAATGACTGGGAAGGCAGTCCAGACCTATCCATGGTCATCTGCTTCCAATAAATGTCTTGGCACATGATTGTGTCAGACATGGCTAATGACAGTCCTGAAGTATCCTGTTACCATTTAACTACTTCAATAGGGGAAGACACTGACCTACTTGTTCTGTTCCTTTATTATGTACAGCCAGATAACAAGGATCTCTATTCCTTATTGGACCAGTTGACTGCTACAACAGTGTATAACATCAATAGGCTCATGCCAATGCTAGGACGTAAAACAACAACAAACAAACAATCAATTTTGGGAATAGTTTGCATTCTCAGTTGCTTTTCATTTATGCCTTCACTGGATGTGATCGTACATCTCAGTCTTTCAAAAGCTTGCAAAAGATGATCCTGTAATGCAATCTTTTGCTGATGTTCCTCTCTCCAAATTAGGAGAGAAAATTGATTGAGGACATTGGAACACAGGAAATGGCTCTCGTGTTTGGGAGGAAGGGTATTGAATCTGTGTCACAATACCTTGACTAAGAAAATCATATCATCAACATTGTTTGTGACACCTGAACTTTACTCCCTACTGCACCCTCCACTAAGCTTCACTGTCTCAGAGTTTACTATCAGGATTGGGAAGGAGGGTGACATGGATGTGTTGAAGTGGGGTTGGAAGTTAGAAGACAATCAATTGATTCCAGTAATGTTAGATATAAATGCTGCCCCTGACAAGCTCCTGAAGACGATTCATTGCAAATGCAAAACTGTGTGCAGAACACTACACTTTAGTTGCCGGGAGTATGGGTGACCATGCATGTGTGTTTGTGGATAATGCCAGTTAGAAACTTGTGACAATCCGTACAAGAAAGCTACATTCATTGAAGAGGAGGATAAAGAGGGCCAAGAGTGTAATTGACAATATATATTCATTTATTGAAGAATATTATCTTTTGAAGTCATGGTATTTTTGCCATAATAATACTTTGATGAACTGATAATTCAATCATTATTTAATCCACCTCATTAGATTTCTAGGTACCTAAAACCAAGAGATTGGCACAAAAATCACACCTCTAGTGTGAATAAGAATTGACTTACAGCAATTTTAGGGTATCAGTGGCCATTTTGGGGGCCATCTTGGATTTTCTGGTATTCTGATTGTTCAATACTGATTTAATTTTTCTCAGTGTGTTCCATGACCCCCTAAAACCTAGGACTAGAAACCTTAATTCACGACACTCGGACAAAGGACAGGACTACAAGTTATACAATAAAGTTTAATTGTTTCACAAATCAAATCAGTAAACATGCCACTGGGGTGAACAGGAGGCTGGCTCCGAAGTCAAGGTCTCGCGCAGGGAGACCTGAAGGCGGCTGGCACCTTATTATCAGGAAGTGTTCAAGAGGTCTCATATGGCCTCGGTAATGTACATGCCGGATGGCGATCGGGTGCCTGGAGCGAGAGATCATTTGAACAATCAAGAATCAATAACAATCAATAACGAAAGATAAACAAAAACCACAGCACTTAACCCATCATTCAGGAAAGTGCTGCGGGAGCTTTAACGATGGGCGTTTCTATCAGATATTTTTGTACAGAATTGCTTGACCACGAGCCGGCCTGCTTCAGATCATGCATGGGAAGGGCGGCGGAGATACAGGCTTGAGCCGCACCCCTTCTCAGGCTATGCACTGTATAGCGTTGGGAGTTTCCCGTGTCGACTGATGCCGCAATGTTGAGGACTCTCGTCAGTGCCCGTGCGGTTAGGTAGTCACCTGATGGCAGCGCAAACGCTGGCGAGTCCCTCGGAAGGGAGTGACCATTGTGATAGTCGATCCACGCTGCCACTGGGCAACAGGTAGAGCGCGGCTTCGCCGGGAGGGAGAAAACCAGGGGAGGCTCAGCTCGTGAGCGTGTCTTTGTTGACTTAAAAACTACTAACAGTGAAGCACTCGAGAGATGGACATCATTGAGCATTAGGGTGTGGGGGCCAACCTCAGATTCTGACTTTGAAGTTAGGTTACTTTTCCGTACCAATGTCATAAAGCCCAATACTAGTGCTGCAATGAACACCGAAGCACTCTTACCTAGCGTTTTAAGGAAGGTCACTACCTTCAACAGCTCCGACGGGGACAAAGGGAGCACTCTATTAACTACATGGCAGGACCCACGTCATAAGCCCTTTCGAAGAGTTTGTAATTCGTATGACTCAAAAAGATCATAGGAAGGCATCAGTGGCCCAATACAAGTTCTGACACTGCTCATATAGTTCTCTGCTGAGCATGGGGCTTTAAGCCTACGGGACAGGTACGACCTGAATGACAATATATCTTAGAGCGACGGGTTGGAAGGAGAAACACCATGCTCCAAGCAGAAGCGAACATACACGCGGACGTGTAACTTCCTATTTCTGCGAGTTCCTTCTGCGAGGGCTGATGCATACACGTCGACTAGGCGTTGGTGCTCAACTATGGAGTAGCCTGTGATAAATAAAAAGCAAAAATAAAATGATTACTCATGACGCCTACTCACAGATCGAAGTCGATTAGGTCAAGCCCTGGCATAAGTGAAATCTGTTGTAACCCTTTCACATGTACGTGCTGAGCGACTACTACTCTTGCTGCCTCACTCAAGGGGGCCCTACTCAAGGCGTCCGCCAGAACCAGCTCGACACCCGGCTTGTAATTTACTACTAGGTCACAACTATGCTTGGCAGCTATCAGCCATAGCTGGCGGGCACAGGCACACAGAAACTGATCCCTTCCCGACCCGGAAGACAGCACTTGCTGCGACGTCTGATTATTGGTGTTAACCACAACTACAAACTCATGGGGGTGAGAGGGAAGCAAGAAGTTCAATGCTACTACTAAATTAAAGGCCTCTAGGCGAGCTATGATCGGAATCGCATCCCATACCTCTTCTGAATACAAGAAGGAGTAATATTTCTCTTGGGAGAACGCCCCTCCTGCCTCTAGCGTTGAATCGCACTCTATAACCCAGGGTGGAGGGGGCGCTGGGGGAAGGAGAACTACATTATTACAGGTCGCAGCAAATCTTACAAACTATTCTAGATCCTTTACGATCGAGGCTGAGAACGGGTGCTGCCCTGCATTAGGAGCAGCCCTAAGGGCCGCCAGCACCCTATTCATGAAGCGCGTCGCCGGCTTAACACACTTTGCAAGGTGTTGCAGCTTGCCTGCCAGGCTCTGGAGTTGTTTCCTCGACGCTGTCTGCTTCTCCTTCCATCCCACACACTCATCTAGGACTTCTCTCAACTTTTCTTGTGGCAACGTTAAGGTAATTTCTAGAGTATCAATCTCGAACCCAAGCCAGACCAATCTTTGAGCAGGAGAGAAACATTTCTCTACTGCCAAAGATAATCCCAGCACCCCCGCTAACTGAAAGAAATAGCCATAGGCCTCATCTGCTCTCTCTTTCGACACTTCCACACCGACAAAATCATCGATGTAGCAGAGTGAAAAGAAACCCTTAGTTCTCATCAACCACACCACCGCTCTCGTCGTCCTTGCACAGGCCAACGCTGATGTCCTGCATCCAAACGGAGGCGCGAGGTCAGCATAATAGTTATTCGCTACCAAGAGGCCAAGCAAGGGAGTCGAAAGGGGGCAAACCCTCAATTGCCTATATGCCCTGGAGAGGTCTGCTGACCATAACCAGGCACCCGAACCCAGCTTCACTATACGCTCTGTTAATGTGGTGACTGACGGAAGGGAGAAGGAGAAAGGTTGTCCCTGGAAGAAACCCCTTTGTATCCCTGCATTCACGCTCTTACCTAACGGGAAACTTAAATCCAGGATCACTCTGCGACTTTCGGAATTTTTCTTGGGGTGAGTCATTAGGGGACTAATCTGGAACCAGGGCTCAAAGGGCTGAAACGGGAGGGGCCCCAACATCGCTTTCAGTTTACATTCTTTCTCTAAGAAACCAGTAATATGCACATCCGATTCTGCGTTTGCTGTATGATTAATCAATGTTGGAGAAGGACTATGAGTCGCTGTATAGTCAATCGGCCAACCGTAGGCTAGGAAGTCTACGACTTGGTTATCAGGGTAGTCTATCAATTCTGCCCGCCACACCCCGATATTCAAATCAGAGGGCAACATAACTTTAGCCGAGAGATAATTTGGCAACGCTGTTTCCCTTACTATGTCATATGTGTTACGAAATTTGGGACGACAGCTCAGAGCTGCCGGAACTGCCCTCGGCCAGAAATCATCAAGTATCACCCTGTATTCCTCCGGGGACGGGGGAGCCTGTCTCCTGTGCTGGCTCGAACCTGCAAATAGACTAAGTAAATCTGAACTCGTGCTGAAGCAATCATACTCTATTTCTACAGGCATAGCAACAGAATATCTATCTTGCTTACTCACACTCGAGGTGCTATCACATTGCTCTTCCACCACCTCTTTTAAAGGAACCACCGACTTCCGCACCGGCGGCAGGGCGCTTAGCGGTAAAGAGGGAGGAGTTAATTCTAACGGGGTAGAATGTACAGAGTATGTCAAATCTACTAGCTTGTCAATCACGTGTGCCGGAGGTGCGACACTCAAAGACTCATGCCCTGCCCTAGACGGGCCCTCAGCCTGGTCACCGCTAACTACCTTGTTTAACACTGCTAACTGCGGGGCGTGAAAACTCAATGACAAATCACAACAGACTGGTGTCGCACTTACAGCAGCACCTTGCGCGGCCGGCTTGTCGGTAAGCTTCCTATCGTGAAACGCCCTACGTTTCAGGCAGTCCTGTTCCTTGTGCCAATGCACTCGTTTCAAGCAATACGCACACCATGCACATACGTGTAACATCTTTGCCGGGGGCGTGCCATGCGTCACGGCAAAGCCACAGTCCCTGCCCCAATTCCAGTTTATGCACGGTCTACCATCTGTCTCTTTATTATATTCAGTCCTGGAGTTTATCGGCGCAATACCTCCTGACTGCACCGGTGACCCGAGTGACTGTGGCTGAGGGACTGAATAGACTGGGTTAAATGCAAAGGCCGGCTGAGCAGGCTGGTGGGGGGCGGACCTTCCGGCGGCCGTACAAATGTCCCTCTGCAAGTCTTTAAGTACAGCCCGGTCTTCCCAACCATGCGACAGGCGCCCCTCAGATATCAATTTAAATACCCGCTCCGACCAATGTTGACACACCGACCAGTCCCATCGCATTGCCATGTGTGCCAACTCCTGCTCATGGTGAAACAAATGTGGCGGCCATGACGGTGGGAGTGACGGCAACGCTGCTAGAGTACGGAGCGCACCAAAATACTCTGGCCAGGTTGCCTCGCCCTGCGAGATAGTTTTAAATGATTCACCGCGGGTAATAAATAAGTGTGGCAAGAAAGCTGTACCTTTCGGCTTCCTGAATGTAGATACGGGGTCCAGCAGTATATCAGCAATGGCCGCCGCTGCCTAGTGTGCTCGACCCTCGGCGTCTTGGTGCGGTCGAGTAACCGTGACAGTCGGTCCCGCCGGCTGCAAAACTTCAGCCAAGTAGTAGTCCGACACCGGCTGGCCCGCCTGCGCTCTCCGCCACGCCGTATCATTACCCGGGGAAGGTGGCACCACCACCGGAAGCCGTTCCGTATGAAGTTGTGACTCTGGCGAAGAAACTGACGGGTTAGAAACATTTGACAGAAGACCTGACTGACCTTGCAACTGCCGAGGGGGAGCAGCTACCGTTTCTAGTACATTCACACGCGTTGCAAGGTCTTGTGTTACCTTCAACACCTCCCTTTGAAGCTCAAGCACCGTCGCCATGTCAGACTGCGAAGCCGGTGCCTACTGTGACGAGTTGGGAGAGGAGACTGGTGACAGCTGCGCCACTTGTGACGTGAGCCTAGCTTGTGACACCAACAACCTTGCCGCCCGATGCAAGGATTCCCGCCGGAGCTGCGGTTGACGCGGCGGTCTCCCCACCTTCTTACGTGGCGGCATTTCGACCCTGTAGTGAGAGAAAAGGAGTGAGTGAAAAATCGACTTGCTACTGTGAGAGCCGCGAGAGAAGTGGCCGGGTCGCTGTGCGTAAAGTAGGTGAGTGAGAGGTCAGCCTTTTACCTTGTGCGTGAATTAAACATGTTGCCTCGTCAACATGCCTAATTACCATTCTAGGGTGAATATTAAGGAAGTTATAGCTATTTTAAGGTATTGGTGACCATTTTGGAAGTCATCTTGGATTCAACAACTTTCTGGTAGGCTGATTTGGGTAGATTTTTAGTATGGTATTCTCCACATCCCATACTATCAGAAACAGTTGAAAAACCTTTTCTAGCAATTTTTTGGGGGGTCAAACTATTTCTACCTGACTAACAATGATTTCTAAGATAAATATATCACCATGAATTGTTGTTTAATATTGAAGTCATGCCATGTTTTCTTTGGTTTGATATACTTTCAAATCTAATTGATACTCAGACAATGATGTGTTGTACCTGATATATTGTTGATTCAGCCGTTCAAACCAGTGTCAGTCTCAAGATGAGTAGACAAACGACATCTGCAGTCACTGCAGTACACCTAAATTAAAAGTACTTAAAGTTGGATAGTCTGATGATTTAGAGTTTTTGAGATATTTTGAGGTAAGTATTTGAGGTTGATAATTCTAATCTACCTTACTTTACTTTGTAGTACCTTGTAGTATAAACGGTAAACTTTGGAGACACTTGAGGTAAAACCATGCAAAATAAATTTAGGCATGCACTTTAAACTGCTGACTTCCATAGGGTTCAGCATTAACAAATTCTATTAAATTGACTTTGTATTCCCTTCTAATTCTATACAGCAACACATGCTTAAAAGTGCACCTGTTGGATATGTATGATCAAATCTCGCTTAGTGTTTTTGGTGTTGAATATTTTATTCTCATCGGACTGTGCAGCTTAATTAATTGGAGGGGTTCGTTTAAGTAGCTTCCCAATGGTATTCATTGGAGAGGATTTCCTCAGCGTATCCGTTCTAAATATGCATTATAGTATAAAGAGTGCACGACCTATCACAACTGAACTACTGAGGTCAGCTGGGACTGCCTCACCTCCTGTAACTGTTGTTAAAGCATCATAGTTCGATGAAAGCATAAACATTTTGGCACATGTCCGTATCTAGTGAGGGGAGCAGGGCGAGAGAATACTTTATACTCACTTTTCGCCGTAAAGCTGCCAACACGGGATATAATTACCATCTACCCATCCATCATCATCGTCATCATCATCACTGGACATATTGACCAGCCCCTGTACTGGAAAGCTAGTGGTATTTAAAGCTGTGTTCACACACACAATTTTATGTTGACTTAGACAAGTCGATTTATATGAATCGATTTAGTGGCGCATTCACACACACCGAATTTGAAAGTGTTTCGGCTGCCGGGAACCAGCAGCCTTAGTGGTGAGCCTGTACCCGGCGAGCACTGCTATTTGTTTAGTTTACACTCCTCGATTTGACAATATGAATAACGACGCCGATGTAGCTGCTACGTTAATATCGCTTGGAATTTAGGGTTAATTCAATTAAATTTCATTATTTGAGTATGTAATTCTGTTAAATATGATCGCATTCAATAGATTTCGGCCTAATCGGTCCCTAACACTGCCGGGCACCAGTGTATAGTTACACCTGAGCCTGTATCCGGCGAGCACCGCTATTTTACACTTTCACCGCCCGAGAACCAGTTATTTCGATTCATATAAACTACCTCACAAAGGTGGTTTCCATGAACCGATTTATACGAGTCGATTCAGCCCTAAATTGACACAGCGTCGCATTCACATGGCAAATGTGCGTCAAACTAGGGAAGTCGATTTATATGAATCGATTTAAAGTGCCTGTGTGGTGGTGAGAGAGAGCGCATCTGACCTGCACCCCTATTTATATTGGGTCATTAGTCATGTGACCTAGCTTTCTTGTACCTGGCACCCCTTTGCTTGCAGAGTAATGTATAAGAAACATAGAAACCCTTTTTCTGTGCAATAGTACCTTTATCACCCTGCAACCACATTAATAATATGTATTACCTCTATATCATTATATGCACATACAACATGCTTTTAGAATCCATGTGGGATACCGAATCATGGTGTCAGGATCCAGGTATCCTAGTGTGGCAGCACTATTAAGTCACCATGAATGTGTATTGTTACAAGCCGGTGGTCGTCCTGATATGACCTTAGCTGTTGCTATGATGAAAAACAACAAACAACAAAACCATCATCATCATCATTACCATCATAAGGTAATTTGTATCCATTGTCACAGCTGTTCCAGCGAATAATACAAACATATCTTTCCCTTTCCCCTTCCTACCGGATGCAGAATGCCTGTTGTTGCAGGCGTGATGTCATATGACCCCGTAGGTCTCACGGAACTGATCTTTTATTGAAAATAGGTGGAAGGGGGATTGACAGCAACTGAATTGATAAGAAACAATTGATGAATTAGAATTAGTCGTGGGTGGGAGCCGAGACCTAGCACACCACACACAGAAGTAGTATGTGAGTGAGTCTGGGTCAGTAATGGCAGAGCAGCTCACCTATTCTGATAGGCGAAAAGAATATGTGCAGAAGAGGGGAAGAAAAAGCACAATGAACACAAAAGACAGGTGTGCGGGAAAGTTGAGCAATGCATCCAGCTGTGGCATTAACACTGACAGGCATGACTGTTCTGACCATGTTCACCTGACACGTAACCCCGCGCCTTTTACGTGTCCTAATTGTCCTAAACCGCATTTCCCATCTCTACTGAGGTTGCTATTCAAAGTGCTGCCTTTGCTGTGTTTATTTTCCTGTTCCGGTCGGGTGTTTGCTGGTTGTGCGTCGCGGTGCTGTGTCGGCCTGTAGGTCTTTGGGTACAGTCAGGCTGAGGAGGATCAACCTTCTATGGACTGAGATCAAACAACAATATAACAATGACGCCTTATTTACAGGTAATCGGTGCATCTTCCCTCCCTCCCTCCCTCCCTCCCTCCCTCCCTCCCTCCCTCCCTCCCTCCCTCCCTCCCTCCCTTCCTCCTTTCCTCCCTCCTTCCTGCCCTCCCTCCCGCCCTCCCTTCCTCCTTCCCTCCCTTCCTCCCTCCTTCCCGCCCTCCCACCCTTCCTTCCTCCCTCCTTCCCTCCCTCCCTCCCCTCCCGCCCTCCCTCCCTCCCTTCCTCCTTCCCTCCCTTCCTCCTTCCTTCCCGCCCTCCCTTCCTCCCTCCCTCCTTCCCTCCCTTCCTCCCTCCTTCCCGCCCTCCCTTCCTCCCTCCCTCCTTCCTTCCCTCCCTCCCCTCCTCCCTCCCTCCTTCACCTCCTTCCCTCCCTCCTCATTCTCCTCCCTTCCTCCCTCCATCCCTTCCTCCCTCCATCCATCCATCCCTCCCTCCATCCCTTCCCTCTCTCCCTCCTTCTGCCTCCTTTCTTCCTTCACCTGCAACGTGAGTGCTCAACAAAATTGGCATTGGGCTGAAGGGAGACAACTGACTTAGAGCAGCTTACATCCAGGCTTCGCTAAATGTGCTAGTAGATAAGCATAGCAAAGAATTCAATGACCACCTCGTGTCAGCCTTGTCCCTCAAACTCTTTAACAAAACTTGTGGCCTATGGGTTGGTTGGTTGGTGTTGGTTGTTGGAGTGTTGCGCCCTGCCAACATCTAAGGTAAGATTGGGACATGTACTGACTTGTGACAGTGCACACTCATATCTTTATAGTGCTACTCCACTGGGAAATCAGGCTGCCAACACCATGACCCGCTATCTCACTCAGTAACATTATTCCGACACTGAGCTAGCCAGTCCTTTCCCTCTCCTAGTAATGCAGAGCGCCAGGCTAGGATGTGACAAGTATACATTTTTAAAGTCATTGGTTTGACTCGATCGGGAATCGAACTCCCGACCTTCTGCACGGGAAGCCTGTGCTCTACTGATTCCGGGCACCGCGTTCGGTGGCCTATGGGTTAAGCCAGAAGTAGACTTATTTGCATCACGCCATAACTTTAAGCTTGCAAAGTATGTGTCGTGGATACAAGAATCAGACTCATAAAAGGTGACTGCTCTCACTTTCAAATGGCCGGGGCAATGTTTCTGCATCTTCGCCCCTTCTCAGCATGACTGCCAAAGTTGCTTGCCATCCTGGTGGCTCCATATGCCAGACCCAACCGTGGTTTGCCATAGTGAACTGCTGGAGTCGGAAACAGAGGTTCCTCCCCAAGAGCACACAGCAACCCAAGACACAATATATACTGACCCAAGTATTCACAATACTAGGGCAGCAGATGGCAACCTCTTGAAAATTCCCTATCCAAGGACTAACAAACTCAAAAGAGCACCTATTTATCAGGGAAGCCAACTCTGGAACAAACTCTCTGCCAAAACCAGGAATGCAACAACCTACCTGCAATTTAAATCTAGATTAAAGGTTGAGTACCCAACATAGGCATACATAAACCTACCTGGATAGACCACAAAAGTTGAGAACCAAAATAAATACATAGTCCCACAACACTCCCTTCCCTCTCCCTCTCTGAAATCCCCCTCTGGCAAAAAGAGTAAAAGAAATAACAATTACCAAAGTATACCCACCAGCCTGTAACACCTGACTAAACCAATAAAACATATACTACTGACAAAGCTATAGTTGACCAAGACAATTTAAATGAGTTGTGAAAAAATTATTTGCATAATCCAAGATCCATGACTACCTGTATCAGCAAGTCATGTCCATTATATTAATGTCTCCTCACAGGTATGATCATCAAATCACTGACATAGTCTAAAGGTAAATGGCTATTCTCCAGTGTACATGTGCAAAATAAGATCCCCACTATATTTGTAATGCCTGATTTTAACCTACTATTATCTATATTGTGCATATCATCTCATCATCTCATCCATAAATAGTTCATATGCACTATAATTGTTAAGGCCGGAAGATCAGCGCCTAAAAATGATGTTATTTAAAAAATTGAACAAAACAAACACAACCTCTTACACCAAGGCCCCCCCTTGACGGCCAGGTTTTTGGCCTTGCTTTGCAACAGAAAGGTTTAAAAGGGGGACATGTATGTCTAGCTTGGCTACTGAGGTTAACTTTGTGTAGTGGTGCAACCTGTAGCATTTGATCCGGTAGAATGAAGATGATGCATACATTTGTACTCGTCTAATTCGTTATATATCCATAAATTCCCTGGCTGAGTGTGTAGATAGCAGATTCCATGTGTGGCATAATATAACACTTGGTACTAACGACCACCACCTCATCCTCGTCCTCATCCTCATCCTCATCCTCCACCACCATAGGATCCTTAATGATCAGTTCTCCTGATTTGAACATATATTCTTTACATGAATATTCATTATATCTGACCAGTATGGTTATTTCCTGTGTGTATTTTACAGTCAAGACTGAAGCTGCGATCCGGCGTATTTCCAGGCCGGTGTAGGACGTTCAAAACAGTACGCAGTTAAAAACACTACTGTTAAGTTCAAAATACTACTCCTACATAAGTTCAAAACACTACCCAAGTTCAAAACACTATCATGACATAGCATCACCACATATTTGTATATGCTGATAGTGCTGCGGTGTCTGCACCATGTATTAGTATACCCTGATAGTTTGTTTCTTGTTGTTTTATGTCCTAGCAACATCTAAGGCCACAATACCAGATGGGGTGGCCGAATGAGTACAGCATCTCTCTCCTGTTTTGTGAGATCTGGAGATCCGAACCCATGAGTTTATGGGTTCAAATTCCATGAGTGCACACTGTCACAAGTCGGTACCCATCCTGATATGACCTTAGATGTTGGTATGACATAAAACAACAACAAACAAGCAATCTAAGGTCATATCAGAACGGGTACCGACTTGTGACAGTAAGAACTCATGGCAACTTTTATAGTGCTGCCCCACTGGGAAATCAGACAACCAGCAACATGAAGTGATATCCCACTCAGTCATATTATTCTGACACTGAGTCCTTGCCCTATCCTAGTAATGCCGAGTACCCAGCTAGGAAGCGACAAGTATCAATATTTAAGTCATTGGTTTGACTCGACCAGGGTTCAAACCCACTAACTGATGGGTTCGGATCCCTCAATCTCCCAAAACAGGGGACGGACGCTCAACTCATTTGCCCACCACGTCCGATCATACACTGATAGTGCTGCATCATCTGCACCACGTATTAGTAGCTGTCCTTATATGACCTTCCATGTTGCTAGGATGTAAAACAATAACCAATAACAACTCCCTACCGCCCCACCTTACTACATACAGCCCCACCTTACTACATACTGCCCCACACTACTGCACACTGCCCCACCCTACTGCATCTCCACCCAACTGCATACTGCCCCACCCTACTGCATTCATTCCCACCATACTTTATACTGCCCTACCTTACTGCATACTGCCCCACCCTACTGCATACTGCCTCACTATACTACAAATGAAAATGAACATGCAGCAATTATAACATCCTTTTTAGAGTAGTGTTTTGAACTTAAAGGTAGTGTTTTGAACATAAGGCTATTGCGTTCAGTGTGGCCACAGTAGTGTTTTGAACCTACCTTCAACTAGGTTGAAGCACTACCATAGTGTGTTGAACCTAGGTTGAAAACACTACCGTAGTGTTTTTGTGGCGTAGAGTTTTGAAATTACTACACCGGGTCGCAGCTTCAGCTTACACATCGAGTTTGGGTTGGTCCCACCACTCCCGCCCCTCTCTTTAAAGCTGCATGGTCCGATCAAAACATCAAATTTTCAAAATGAAAACAATTATCTAGATTTGATTCTGCATATCTAACTTAGATACTGGTGCACTTATTAAGCATTTGTCATCACATATAAAGGAATACTTAGTCAATTTACTAGAACCTGTTACTGCATAAGCCTATGATTTTTTGGCAAGCATGCTGAAATGAATTTCGCACATTTGCACTTCAAATATCTCAAAAGTTAGCCATTTAAAATAAAAGTTACTTCAATCTAATGTAAGGTAGATGATCAACCTAATATCTTTATCTCAGGAAATAACAGAAACTCTAAATCATCGGATTATGCAACTTTAACCTAAGCTTTAAACACACATGCTTCCTAATGGGGCTGTCACATTACGACGCTTCTTACCGGCGTGCCGCCAATGCGCAAAATAAGTTTTACACATCAAGACACGTCCAACTTTTCGACCGTTTGGGAAAAAGTTTGACGTCAGCTCAGCGTGTTAGTAGCGCACGGCTAACGTTGTGGCAATGTATATCGGCGCATTCTCTCTCTCTCTCTCTCTCTCTCTCTCTCTCTCATCTGCTCTCTCTCCCTTCCTCTCTCTCTCTCTCTCTCTCTCTCTCTCTCCCTCCCTCCCTCCCTCCCTCCCTTTCTCCTTCCCTCCCTCCCTCCCTCCCTCCCTCCCTCCCTCCCTCCCTCCCTCCCTCTCTCTCTCTCTCTCACCCTCCCTCCATCCCTCCCTGTGTCTATGTGTGTGTGTCTCTGTGTCTATGTGTGTGTGTATCTGTTTTGTGTCTCTGTCTGTGTGTGTGTCTCTGTGTGTGTATCTGTGTGTGTCTCTGTGTCTGTGTGTCTGTGTCTCTGTGTGTTTGTGTATGTGTGTGTATCTGTGTATGTGTGTCTGTATGTGTGTCTCTGTTTATATGTGTGTCTATGTGTGTGTCTCTGTGTTTATGTGTGTGTCTCTGTCTCTATGTGTGTGTCTCTGTGTCTGTGTATCTGTGTCTGTGTCTCTCTGTCTATGTGTGTATTTGTGTCTCTGTGTGTGTCCGTGTGTGTGTATGTGTGTGTGTCTGTGTGTCTATGTGTGTGGTCTGTGTGTGTAACTCTGTGTATATGTGTGTGTGTCTGTGTATCTATGTCTGTGTGTGTGTATCTGTGTCTGTGTGTGTCTCTTTGTCTGTGTGTGTATGTGTGAGACGCTGTGTCTTTGTGTCTCTGTATGTGTATATGTGTGTGTCCGTGTGTGTTTATGTGTGTCTATGTGTGTGGTATGTGTGTGTAACTCTGTGTATCTGTGTGTGTGTCTGTGTCTCTATGTATGTGTGTGTGTATCTGTGCCTGTGTGTCTCTCTGTGTGTGTCTCTGTCTTTCTGTCTCTGTCTGTGTGTGTGTATCTGTGTGTGTGTCTCTGTGATTATGTGTGTGTCTGTGTGTGTATGTGTGTGTCTCTGTGTCTGTGTGTGTATATGTGTCTCTGTGTGTGTCTCTTTGTCTCTGTGTGTGTCTGTGTGTCTCTCTGTGTGTGTCTCTGTGTGGGAGGGAGGGAGGGAGAGATGGAGAGAGGGAGAGTGGGTGGGAGGGAGAGTGTCTGTGTGTCTCTCTCAGAGACACACACACAGAGACACATACACACACATAGAGACACACACACAGACACAATCACATACACACAGACACACACACACATACACACACACAGACAAAGAGAGACACACACAGACACACACACACACATACACACTCATACACAGAGACACACACACATAGACACACACACATAAACACAGAGACACACACACACACATACACACACAGACACAGACACATACACTGAGACACAGATACAGAAACACAGACACAGAGACACACACACACTCAGACACAGACACAGGGACACACACACAGACACAGATACACACACAGAGACACACACACAGAAACAAACATAAACACACACAGACACACACACACAGACACAGATACACTCACACAGACACACCACCACACACACTGAGACACAGAGACAGAAACACAGAGACACACACACAGAAACACAGAGACACACCCACAGACACAGAGACACACACACACATACACACACACACGCACACACACACTCACACTCTCACACACACACATACACACACACATACACACACATAGACACACACATACATAGAGACACACACTGAGACAGAGACACACACACAAATACACAGAGACACACACAAAGACTCAGAGACACACACATACACACACAGACATAGAGAGACACACACATACACACACAGACATAGAGAGACACACACAGCCACACACACAAAGACAGACACAGCCACACACACAAAGACAGACACACACACACAGACACAGAGACACACACAGAGACACAAAGACACACACACAGAGACACAGACACACAGAGACACACACACAGACACACACAGCAACGTGCGAGCAATGTTCCTCCAACGTGCTGGTAACGTGTGTCGAGGTCCTGCAAACGCACCCGTAACGCGCGATCCAACGCGTTGGCGCGTGTCGGCCCGTGTCGAAAGTTTTGTGCAAGCACAAAACGTTGGACGCGGCCCGACGCACGCCAACGTGTCCGTCCAGACCTTGCTGTCACTCAAAGTGTACCGACGTGTACCGATGCGCCGTTAACGCGTTCGTAACGCGTCGGTAACGCGTGCCGACGTTTCGCCCAAAAAGGCGACGCGTCGACGCGCGTTGGTGAGAAACGCCGTAATGTGACAGCACCATAAGACAAAACTTTGTATGGTTTATGTCATATACCTTTTCTAGTGTAGGTTGCAGTGAAATTGTCCCAGCAAATATTTTGATTAGATAAAATAGCACTTCTCCCAGCTCCCTAACCCCATGACATCCCGGCTACCGGAGTACTGACTCTGGTCACCCACACCGTGTGTTAATTAGTAACCTTAGTAGGCACCCACCCACGTGCAGGGCAGGGCTCGGTGCTGCTCCACCAGGGCCCGTATGCATGCACCAGTAGTTATCGGCTCCGGTGTTAAGGGCAGTTGCCGGTGTATCTAACGCCGGTGTTCCAGATGTGTCACGGGGTATGTATGGATCCAAAGCGCGTCGGTGTTAGTTAACATATTAGTTATTTAGCGATTTGGGGGTCCCCTCTGAGCCTGTTCCCAGCGAGCATCGCTATTTGCCAATATCGCCGCCGATTCGGCGGCAGCGGTGAGGGCGGCGACATTAATATTGCTTCGATTTTGGGTTTAATTTGACCAAATTTCACTTTTTGAGGATGTTATTCTGTTAAATACGATAGCATTAAATAGATTTGGACCTAATCGGTACCTAACACCGCCGGTCACCAGCGAGTCTCGTTATTGCTGACCCTGTTGCCAGCGAGCGCCGCTATTTGCCAATATTGCCGGCGACACGTATTCGGCAACGGCGTTAATATAGCTTCGATTATTGGTTTAATTTGACCACAATTCATCTTTTTACTGTGTTATTCTGTTATATATGATAGCATTGAATGGTTTTGGGTCTGATCGCAGCAGCGGCGATTTGTTTTGTTTAGATTCGATTCGACAGTATGAATATCGCCGGGTGGCGGCGGCGATTTGTTCTGTTTACATTCATCGATTCGACAATATGAATATCGCCGCCGATGTAGCGGTGGCATTAATTTCGCTTCGAATTTAGGATTAATATAATGAAATTTCACTTTGAGTATGTAATTCTGTTAAATATAATAGCATTGAATAGAATTGGGCCTAATCGGTACCTAACACTGCCTGTAAACTTGCTACGGAATGGTGTTAGTGTAGGCGATGTTAAACTCGCGGTGTTTCCGTAACACCACCCCATGCATACTCAATTTTGCTCGCTAAACTAGAAATCCCCGCCGAAAGCAGGGGCCGTATGCATGACGAGTAAGTTATCGCCCCCGAGGGTAAGGACCGAGTTCGGGGTAGCTATCGCCGAGGGTAGGAAATGGGTCATGGGGTATGCATGAAGCCAAATCGGTGAGGAGGTAGGTACCCTAGCAGTTATTTATAGATTTGGGAAATCCCTCTGCGTTTGTAGCCATATATTAGGCTCAAATATATTAAATGCGATCATATTTAACCCAATTACATACCCAATAAGTGAAATTTGATCAATTTAACCCTAAATTCGAAGCGTTATTAAGGCTACCGCCGCATTGGCGGCGATATTAATAGTTATATTTTCGAATCGACGAACATACAGTAAACAAACCGCCGCCGCCGCTGGCCCTGTCAGACTATGACGTTTCTCACCGGCGACCCGTTAGCATTGAAAATAAAATTAAAGCGTCAAGTCTGTGTCTCTGTCTGTGTCTCTGTGTCTGTGTGTCTGTCTCTGTGTATGTCTCTGTATGTGTCTATGTATGTGTCTCTGTATGTGTCTCTGTCTGTGTCTCTGTCTCTGTGTCTCTGTCTCTGTGTCTGTCTCTGTATGTGTCTCTGTATGTGTTTCTGTCTGTGTCTCTGTCTGTGTCTCTGTCTGTGTCTCTGTGTTTATGTCTGTGTCTCTGTCTGTGTCTCTGTCTGTGTCTGTCTCTGTAAGTGTCTCTGTATGTGTCTCTGTCTGTGTCTCCGTGTCTGTGTCTCTGTTTGTGTATGTGTATGTGTATCTGTGTGTGTCTGTGTCTCTGTGTCTGTCTCTGTATGTGTTTCTGTCTGTTTCTCTGTCTCTGTCTCTGTCTGTGTCTCTGTCTCTGTATGTGTCTCTGTCTCTGTCTTTGTTTCTGTCTCCGTCTGTCTCTGTCTCCGTCTCTCTCTCTGAGACACAGAGACACACACACAGACACAGAGACACACACACAGACAAAGAGACACAAAGACACATACATAGACACAGACACATACACAGACAGAGACACATATACAGACACATAGACACACACACAGACACACACAGAGACAGATACATAGACAGACACAGAGACAGAGACACATACACACAGACAGAGACACATACAGATACACATACAGAGACAGACACATAGACACAGACAGATACACATACACAGAGACACAGACACAGAGACACAGACAGAGACACATACAGAGACACAGACACAGAGACACAGACAGAGACACAGACAGACAGAGACACAAACACAGATAGAGACACAGAGACACAGACAGACAGACAGAGACACAGACAGAGAGACACAGACAGAGACACATACAAAGACAGACACAGAGACACAGACAGAGACACACAGACAGAGATAGAGACACAGACAGAGACGTTTCGCCAAAAAAGGACACACGTCGACGCGCGTTGGAGAGAAACCTCGTAGTGTGACAGGGGTATATGGAACGCGACGTCGAGGCGGCGGCGGCGATTTGTTTACGTTACATTCGTCGATTCGAAAATATTAATATCGCCGCCTCTGCGGCGGCAGCGTTAATATTGCTTTGAATTTAGGGTTAATTTAATGAAATTTCACGATTTGCCTATGTAATTCTGTTAAATATGATCGCATTCAATAGATTTGGCCCGAGTCGGTCCCTACCCCAGACCTTATACCTGCTACTGGGTAGGGGTAGCTTATCCGACTTTTACCCCCCCGGGATATCCTTACCCCTGTCATATGCATAGCAACTTTTCGCCGCTACCCCGGAAATCACCACTACCCCGAGAGGTAGAGCGCTACCCCCGCGTCATGCGTACGGGCCCAGTTTTGACTCGTTAACACCGACCCATTCCTACGGGCCCAGTGCACCATGCTGTCACTCACTGTACGTGCCACCACTGTGCGTCCACTGTTCCACCACTGTGGGTCCACTGTGCCACCACTGTGGGTCCACTGTGCCACCACTGTGTGTCCACTGTGTCACCAGTGTGTCCACTGTGACACCACTGAGTGTCCACTATACCACCACTGTGTGTCCACTGTGCACCCACTGTGCCACTACTGTGTGTCCACTGTGACATCATTGTGCATCCACTGTGTGTCACCACTGTGTGCCCACTGTGACACCACTGTGTGTCCACTGTGCCATCAGTGTGTGTCCGCTGTGCCACCACTCTGTGTCACCACTGTGTGTCCACTGTTCCACCACCGTGTGTCCACCTTTCCACCACCGTGTGTCCACACTTCCATCACTGCATCCACTGTTCCACTAATGTGTGTCCACTGTGCATCCACTGTATCACCACTGCCACCACTGTGTGTCCACTGTGCCACCACTGTGTCCACTGTGCCACCACTGTTCTACCACAGTTCCACCATTGTGTCCACTATTCCTCCACTGTGTGTCCACTGTTCCACTAATGTGCATCCACTGTGCCACCACTGTGTCCACTGTGCCACCACTGTATGTCCACTGTGCCACCATTATGTGTCACCAATGTGTGTCCACTGTTCCACCACTGTGTGTCCACTGTTCCACCACTGTGTATCCAATGTTCCACCACCGTGTGTCTACTGATCCACCACTGTGTGTCCACTGTGCCACCACTGTGTCCACTGTACCACCACTGTGTCCACTGTGCCACCACTGTGCCCTCACTGTGTGTCCACTGTGCCACCACTCTTCCACCACTGTGTCCACTGTGCCACCACTGTGTGTCCAGTGTGTGTTCACTCTGTGTCCACTGTGACACCACTGTATCATCACTGCCACCACTGTGTGTCCACTGTGCTACCACTGTTCCACCACTGTGTGCCCACTGTGCCACCACTATGTGTCCACTGTCCCACCACTGTGTGTCCACTGTTCCACCAATGTGCGTCCACTGTGCCACTTTTGTGTGTCCACTGTTCCACCATTATGCGTCCATTGTGCCCACTGTGCCACAACTGTGCATCCCATGTATCATCACTGCCACCACTGTTCCACCACTGTGTGTCCACTGTGCCACCACTGTATCCACTTTGCCACCACTGTGTGTCCACTGTGCATCCACTGTACCATCACTGTGTAACCACTGTGCCACCACTGTGTCCACTGTGCATCCACTGTACTGTCTATGTGCCACCACTGTTTATTCACTGTGCTACCACTGTGTGCCCATTGTGACACTCCTGTGCCACCACTGTGCGTCTACTGTTCCACCACTGTGTGTCCACTGTGCATCACTGTGCCACCATTGTGTGACCACCACTGTGTCCACTGTGCATCCACTGTACCATCATTGTGCCACCATTGTGCATCCACTGTGCGTCTACTGTGTCTGCGGGTTGATGGCTAGGAGCCTAATTTGGAGCCCACTGAGTCCCGAAATATGACTTTATGCATGGAAGGGATAGGTGGAATTGCCTAGGTTATAAGGAATAGTCACACGGCCTAAACTTGCTACGTACTGAAAGTGGGTTTGTGATGCTTTTCTCAGGGGGCTTCTTTGCAGTGAATTGCTTCACTCTAACTCTCCTCTACAATTATCCCTCAGTCTAAGCGCTGCTGGTTTGTATCATCAAAATATATCGAACTCGCTGACTGACCCTAATACTGTAATAGTCGCAACTTAACCACAGAGATCCCCAACCATAACTTCCATAAGGTACAAACTGTGAATAGTATATTTGATCATTCTAATTGACAACGAGTAAAGTATATATATACACATATATGCATCATCATCATCATCATCATCATGCTGTCGGTCGCGATGCAACAAAGACTGCTTTCATTACTTGACTGTCGCTCTCCACATATATACACATATTTTACCTCGGTACTAAGCCTCTGGCTAGCCTCAGGCTAGCCTCAGGCTAGGGAGAGGTAAGCACATTCGGTTCAGCAATTAGCACAAAGGACTCGCAAGCAGAGGACGCATGCGAGTTGGTGGAGCAGTTTTTTAGAGAAATACACCATAAAGCGAGATAAGTTTATGGAATAATTTCACACGATTGTTTATTAATATGTTTAGATTAATTTGTATAAGTTTGGTAATTTATTACGACGTATTAATGGAATTATTCGTGTTAATACGATTCGGGTTCCCATACGGAACGCTTTGATGAAGCACTGCCATCTTGGTTTTTTCCGAAATGACACTGTCATTTCGGTTGGCCTTATGGCTTTTGCTTGTTAAATAAATTAAATTTTGTGGTTACTGAAGTTTAATAATGTTGTACAATGTTAATTTGGCGGTTTGGCAGAGTTTTCATGATATTTTTGCTTCGTGGCCCGGTGCACAACTAGTATATTATTGCATTTATATTTCATTTATTTTATTGTTGGTTATCACATTTTATTTATATTTATATTATTTGAATTGAGGCCTGGTTGTGGGAGTCTTGGCGCCGGGAGGCCGGGAACCCTGGTGCCGGGAATCCCTGCGCCGATACGCTGCCGTCTTCTCTCCCTCCCGAAACCCAAACCCCCTATGCCTATTATAAATGCTATACATATACATATATATACATACATATACATACATATACATTAATATACACATACATATATACACATATATATACATACATATACATACACATACATATATATTAACATACATATACATATATATATCGATATAAATATACATATACATATACATATACACATCAATGTGTATACATATAAATATACATATACCTATGTGTATATACATATATCAACTACATAATTATATATATATATATATGTGAATACATACTGTATTTAGAGATGACTGCATCATATATTGTAGAGTGGTCCTCCATTTATCACTGGTAAGTTAACCCATGTGTAGTCTGTTTCACTCTCAGACTTATTGCAAGGGGCCTAAGCTCTGACACTTTAACACTCAGATTTTAACCAAAAACTGCCAAGGAAAGCTTTCACACCTCAGGTTGCCAATGGTTCTCTGGGCTGCACCTCCACTGACAGCTGAGCTCACTGAGTGTGAATGTGTCAGAGCTTATGCCCTTTGAATAGGTGTGAGAGTGGATTGGATTTGGTTTATAAGGGTGTGTGCCACAGTGCACTGCACACACATATTTCTGAAGGCACACACTACACAACAGTCAACTTGCTACTTGCAAATGGATTACCATTGTGAAGGATCTGGCACAGTCATCCTTACATTTAGGAACACTGGTAAGTTATTCTTCACCTGATATTGCAATATTATTTATATATTATATATAATACATACATATGTATGTGCATATGTGCATATATACATATAGCTTTAAAAGTATGTGTATGTGTACATGTACATGCATACTCAAAAATAAAATAAATAAAATATAAATGGAATATTATTTAGGGTAATGGCAGTGTTTGGTTAAAATCTGAGTGTGAAAGTGTCAGAGGTTAGGCCTCTTGCATTGTTGCAATAAGTCTGATAGTGACACAGACTACATATGGATTAACTTAGCAGTGACAAATGGAGTACCACTCTAAGATATGTGATGCAGTCATCTCTAAATACAATATGTATTTATATGCAAATATATATATAGAGTCATGCATATATGTCTGCATATGTATGTATATGTATGTATGTATATGTATGTATGTATATGTAATATATATGTAATATATATGTACATATATGTTATATATGTATATACATGTATATGAAAATAAAAAAATAATTCCAATAATAATTAAAATAATACGGTAATAATAATGATAGCGCCGGGACTCTCGGCCTGATGCGCCGGGACTCTCGGCCTCCCGGCGCCAGGACTCTCGGCCTCCCGGCGCCAGGACTCTCGGCCTCCCGGCACCGGGACTCTCGGCCTCCCGGCGCCGGGACTCTCGGCCTCCCGGCACCGGGACTCTCGGCCTCCCGTCGCCAGGCCTCCCAGCACCGGTATTCCCTTAAATAATATGAATAGAAATAAAAAGTGATAACAAACAATAAAATAAATCAAATACAATAATATTTAAGGTAGGTTTTTCTTAATGTTGTACCAGCAAGACAAGCCATATTTGTGGTGGTAATGCATCATATGCATAATCACAGTTAATTATTTATTATGGATCTATATATATTGGTATGCAAAAAATATATCTAAATGATGTACAACCGTCCCCACAGGAACTCCCCCAGTGGCAAGTGGAAGTATATGAGTGGGCCACAGACCAGCATATACCCCCATGGTTGACTGGAGTTTCCTCTATTGTTTAGGATTGATGGCTATACCAACACAGTACTACCATGGGCAGTTCTGTCCTGTAGACATGTGTTGTAACTACTGAATTATTTCCTAATATTCACTGTTAATTTACTCGATCCGGTCCCAACTAAATGTCCTATGAATATTCAGGAAATTAGATATAATTTTTTGCTTTCTAGTGATGTATTCTAATATGAAAACAACCCAAAACTCAGTGTTCCACAACCATATTTGTGAACCTTCACATTAATCTTATATGAAATTCGACCTTCGAAATTGAACCGGGGCTCGAATTAGGTACTTTAACCATCGTAGCTCAAACGAGGTAAGCTCTCCAACCTGCTCTGCACACAGAAACTGTTGTCGCCCAGGGAACAAGTTGAGGTGGCAACCCAAACATCCATGGCCACGGAAACACCGATCAAGAAGCTGGCAATATTAAAAATTGTTTGGAGGAATGGAACTTAATTACTGATAATTTAACAGTTTGAGTAGTGTGAACGGAATATGATTTCCCTTCACACAAATACCTGTACAGGAAACGTTTCTTTTTCAGTATCGATTTGATTAAAACGAGATCGAGGCACTGGATTAGCAGGTGCAAGAATTTTGTGATAACGGCATTATAGAACAGGTAAATCATACAAAAGGCCAATTAGTTGTATTAACATTTTTAAATGTTCCCTCTCAAAACAGCCAGACATTTGAATGGCTGTATCACGTTGAAATCACCGATTCTGGTCTGATCACCGAAGTTAAGCAACATTGAGCCTCATTAGTACTTGGATGGGTGACCACCTGGGAATACGCGGGTCATAGGTTATTAATTACGAAGAATTCCTGGTGAGCTAGTGAGGATTTTAAAGATACCTACTACACGATTCCAATTTATAAATTGGATAGAACATTTTTTATGTTTTATTTCGAACAATGAAAGTTATGAATTCACCTGTTTGCCGAATGGGTTAGCTTGTGCCCCTCGCTTGTTTACAAAGTTGCTTAAAAACAGTTTTAAATTTGTGAGATGTTCACCAAATTGGGATTTTACATCCATGATAAGCAGTCAGTTCTCATCCCAACAAGAGAATTAATATGTTTGGGGTTTAATAGACACAAACAACATGACAGTAGCTCTAAATGACCAACAGTTAGATAAGTTTATCCACATGGCTAATCAGTTATTACAAATAATTAGCCCAAGAATTAGACAAGTTGCTATTTTTATTAGAATTATGATAGCTTCGGCACCGACAATACTATATGGGAAAGATCATATTAAATCGCTAGAGATAGATAAAGAATTTAGAGTTGGTCCGAACCAAAGGTAAATTTGAACGAAAAATGATTTTTTATATTGATTGTTGGAGAATATTCATTCTTCAACAAACCGAATTCGAATGGGTGAACCCAATATGGAGGTTACATCATAGAACCATCAGGCAACAGAAAGGCAGATGGCTCAAAAATGACATTTCACATCACATTAATGTTTTTAGAACTAAGAGCAGTTTATTTAAGGTTACCTAAATACCACGTCAGAAATTTGACAGATAATACAACAGCCATGGCCTATATGCCTAACATGGGAGGGACAAAGTCCACACTGTGTAATAGGTTAGCAAAGCTAATTTGGAATTGGGCTCAAGACAGGGGCATATGGCTAACAGTAGCTCATATACCAGGCAGCCACAATATTTGGCTGACCGGAAAAGTCGCAAATTTCGTGATCATTTGGAATGGGCATTAAATGACAACATTTTGAACAATTTTGTCAGAAATAGGGACATCCACAAGTAGACTTGTGCGCATCATGAAAGAACTTTAATATACCAGGTATTTAAAGAATGGGGGATTAACACAACAAGGTGTGAGTTATTTATTGGTTTACCAAAATTTTGTGGACAAAATACTAGGTGATACACTGGTTCCTAAGATCGGTGTATGAATGAAATCCACTTAAGCCCGAATATAGTTGTTTTGGGGATGTTCAGTTGTATTTAAGTCCTGGCCTAGCAAATTTCATTTAGAAATTAAGCAGCTAGGATTGGAGTTAGCAGTATTTTTGCTGCTAGTTACAGGCCATAGGGGACAGTCTTACGGCTTTGTCTCTAGAGGGACTGGAGATAGATAGAAAGGAAGCAACGTTGATTTGACATAATTGTTCAAATTTATTGCACTGTTGACCCATTGTCCACGGTGCATGTTAATTGCTTCCCAGAGGATTGACGATTGTGTGTACTTTCAGCCATAACGGTTTATTTATCCAAAAGACATATGCAGTTAAAGACAGCTTTTGGTCAGTTTTATTAAACCACACGAGGTTTTTTCGAGAGACACACTCGCAAGATTGACCATTACAGTTCTGAAGGCAGCAGGAGTGGATATGGGATGATACGCTTCCCATTTCAACAAGAGGAGCCATGAGCTCGAAAGCACGACTGCTAGGGATTTCCGTCAAGAGAATCCTTGCACACGCAGGCTGGAAGACTGCTAGATCGTTTGCAAAGCATTACAAAAAACGACTGGAAAAGTCAAGCAGCCTAGCGACACGCTTACTCACCACCTAACAAGCCGGGTGAGAAAGTTTAAAGTATACTTTTTTGTTAAATACTAATATATACTGAATTGAAATGAATTGTGATAAGATAATCATGGTTTGATTTGAAATGAATGAAGGATAAAAATGAAGTTACGTAAAGTCTCCCTAGCCTGAGGGTAGCCAGAGGCTTAGTACTGAGGTAAAATAGTAAAGTTATACAAATCTTACCTGGGTACAGAGGATGGATAACTGTTGTTTTCCCGAGGTAC
Source organism: Branchipolynoe longqiensis (assembly GCA_030323885.1). Classification (NCBI taxonomy): domain Eukaryota; kingdom Metazoa; phylum Annelida; class Polychaeta; order Phyllodocida; family Polynoidae; genus Branchipolynoe; species Branchipolynoe longqiensis. The sequence continues at coordinate 60,299,325 of CM059188.1, forward strand.
AAGCCTCGGATAGACGTGGGCTAGGGCCCACCCTCCAAACCCTGCCACATCTATCATGTTTGCTTGTGCCAAGACGAAAACATTAAAGTATCCATTTGAGTTTAAGATCATTTTTATCCTGAATAAGTATGTAAAGATTGCTGAACCGTGGGCGAATAATGTCGACCCTGTGGCAGCGGTCGTGAGGTGGGGGGAGATGGGGTAGTGCGTGTGGAGTAGGTGAGTTGGTCAGCAAAAAATTACAACAAGCAGAAGGAAGCCCAACCCATCAGTAATAGTAATAATAAAGGAATGGTATAAGAAGAAGATAAGTATCACTAGTGGGTAATGGTGTAGAGATAGGTGAATCGACCGGCTATCCGGGGGAATCGGTAGTTGATGTGCGTGTGGTGTGGGTGAGGTGTGTGTAGGTGTGCTGCTCGTCAGTAAAAAGTATCAGATCAATTAGGAGCCTATAGCTAACAAGAAGCCCGCCAACCGGTGCCCAGGTAGATGATCAGTACCCCACCTGAATCAGTCAGTAGTTGTTTGGACCCTGCCCGATCAAAAATGGAGTAGTACCCGAACAGGGGCAGGATGAGCTATCAATCAATGGCAGATAATAAATCAGCACCTAATCAAATGTCGAGGAGGAAGAATGGGGGGTACAGAAGAAGGCAGTCAGCGGGGACGAACAGGAGGCCAACAGGGACGGGACCTAGCACCATCATACGAGAGACACAAATCAATCAAAAGTGCAACAAGCAAGTGGAAAGGGAAGGTGGGGGATTGGGAGTCTTACCAGGGGGCAAGGGTGTTGAGGGTCGGCAGTCGGCAGTCCGTACTAGAAGAGAAATAGACAATGTACGGGACTAACCTGGGGACGTCTGCCGATCGTCGGCGGTGGTGGGTCGTTGTAGTCGGCAGCGGGGGAAAAAACAGTATGGCTAAGAGAAACACAACAAGCCAAAAGGATGGCAATAGAAGTTCCTCAAAAGAATTGCCGTAGTGAGGGGAAGAGGCGGGACTCACTTGGGGGCGTCTGCCGATCGTCGGCGGTGGTGGACGGTTGTAGTCGGCGGTGGGGGGAAAAGCATGTGTACGTGCATAAAAAACAGGCAAGAAAAACTCGTCCTAGAGTCACCGTAGTGAGGGGGAGAGATGGGAATCACCTGGGGACGTCTGCCGATCGTCGGCGGTGGCGGTTGGTTTTAGTCAGCGGTGGGGGGAAGAGCAAGTACGCATACAGAAAATGGCAGCAGGAAAGAGAGAGCGACATTGATGGAGGTGGGGGATTGCCGCAGCTAGGGGTAGGGTGACAGCGACAGTGACAGGGTTGTGCTGGGGAGGTCTGCCGGACGGCCGCAGTGGGAGCGGTATGAGTCGGCGGAGGGGGGTGAGGATTAGGTATGTATGTAAACAATGACGAAATTAGTGTCAGTGACAGTCGGGGAGGGAGGTGACAGCGTCAGTGGGTAGTGACGAGGGTGCGAGTGGTATGCAGACAACCAAGCAAGGACAATATATATGTATTATTGTTTTCTAATGGTGTCAGTGACAGGAGGGGTACTGACAGTGACAGTGACAGTGATGGTCAGTGACAGTGGGAGGGTGGTGATAGTATCAGTGAGGTGGTGATGAGGTACACAGTGATAGGCAGGGGGGGGGGGGGGGGGGTGGAGGTTGGTTAGGGGTAGGGTGACAGTGACAGCATCAGTGGGTAGTGACGAGGGTGAGAGTGGTATGCAGACAACCAAACATTATTGTTTCTAATGGTGTCAGTGACAGGAGGGGTACTGACAGTGACAGTGATGGTCAGTGACAGTGGGAGGGTGGTGACAGTATCAATGAGGTGGTGAAGAGGTACACAGTGATAGACAGGGGGGTATTGGAGGTTGGTTAGGGGTAGGGTGACAGTGATAGTGACAAACAACTGCAGTGATAGGAAAAGTAGGACATTCCAAACAAGTGCTCTAACCACTATCAAGAGCAACTACCTGTTAGGAAGCAGTCTCCATATGATATATGAAGAAATGGGACGGTACAAACATGTGTGTTAAACCGGCTCAGATCGGTGTTTGTAACGTTGACAGGGAGCAGGGGGGGGGGGTGACAGGAACGAAAATAACAACAGGGAGAAGGAAAACAACAACAGAGCCGAACCACAACAAACGACAAACAACAACAAACCACAACAACAACAAAACAGAAGGCACACAAAAAACAACAGCAACAAAAACAACAGGAAACAACAATCAACAAGTCACCGTGGTGAGGGGAAGGGACGGTACTAACCTGGGGACGTCTGCCGATCGTCGGCGGTGGTGGGTTGGGAGGAAGGGTGGAGGGGTGGGCTTGGGCTGTCGGCGCTATGTGATGGCTTCAAGCTTGGTCTGTCGGAGCTATATGTCGACTTCCAGCTTGGGCTTGAGCTGTCGGCGCTGTGTGGTGACAGGAACCTTGGTCTGTCGGGGCTGCTTTGCTGACTTTAGCTTCCACGGCCGCGTCGGGCAGGGAGTCCGGGGACCGTGGTGGCTAGTGTCGGTGCGGCGTTAGCTGCTGGATGTCGCGTAGCGATGCTTGGTGATGGTAGAGCCGGGCAGGGGGTCCGGGTACCGTGGTGGCTTGGGTCGGTGCGGCGTCAGCTGCTGGGGTGTCGCGTGGAGTTGTTCGCACTTCGAGAGCGAAGTAGCGAGTGTCATTTTTGTCTGACATACAAACAACATACTTAACAAGAGATGGGAAGAGTAGGACGGTCCAAACATGTGTTCCAACCACTATCAAAAGCAACTACCTGTTAGGAAGCAGTCTCCATATGATATATGAAAATATCGGACGGTGCAAACATGTTGGTTGATTGATTGATGGTTGCTTTACGCCGTGTCGGCAGCATAGGCCATATTCAAGGCGAGAAATGTTTTTTTTAAATTATTATTATTATTATTATTATTGGGGGTTCGTGACAGAACTGCAGCATTAATAAACGGCGCCGTTAAAACGGCCGTTTTTGGCGGTTTGTTTGTTTTTTGTTCAAACCATCGCTTTTACATGTAAAACGCGAACATGTAGGATGGCCCAAACATGTGTTCTAACCACTATGAAAGCAACTACCTGTTAGGAAGCAGTCTCCATCCATGTGCTTAAGCCGCCTCAAATAAACTAGTTGCATTCATACATGCTACTTAGGCCGACTCAAGCTAGTTTGCCTCATTTAAAGTACCTCGCAATGCGGTTTACTTGCGGCGAAGTAGTTCAGTCGACTCAGCCATAATTCGCCTCAGCGTCACGGTCACACGCCCAATGTGAGTCGACTTAGATGAGGTGAATTAGTTGAGGCGACTTACGGCCCGTGTGTGACCACGGCTTTAGTGTTGATATGATGTGCTAGGTTACCAAAACCTATGAGCATAATTTCAGTAGGTTAGTTAAAATTGCTTGCTCGGACTATGCTTCCCTCTACTGTACTATACAGCGTATCTAACCCGGAATAGCCGAATGAGTTAGAGCGTCTGTCTCCCGTGTTGGTAGCCCATGGGATCCTGGGTTCGAACCATGGTTGAGTCAAACCAATGACTTAAAAATGTATACTTGTCGCTTCCTAGCCAGGCGCTCGTCATTATTAGGATACGGCAAGGACTGGTTGGCCTCAGTGTCAGGATGATGTGACTGAGTGGGATATCCAGTCATGGTGCTAGCAGCCTGGTCTCCCAGTGGGGCAGCACTATAAAGTTGCCATGAGTGCACACTGTCACATGTCGCTACCCGTCCTGATATGATCTTAGATATTGCTAGGACGTAAAACAACAAACAAACTGTACTATAATAAGCCACGGCCTTGTACAGATATATATATTTTTTACCTCGGTATACAGCCTCAGGCTAGCCTCAGGCTAGTGCGAAGGAAGCACATCCGGGTCCAGCAATTAGCATAAACAACTCATGACTGGATTACGTTCGTTGAGTTGCTCTGGCAAGTTTAGTCTACAAACAAGCTAATACGCAGTAAGTATGTTAACAACTGTGGTTAGCTTACTTATGATGCATTATAGCATCAATTTGGAAAGTTTCAGAACTTACATTGGTCTTTTGGACTAGTTTAATCGGTTTAAAAAAAACCAAGGATAGAACGCTCTAAGGAACGAAACCGATACTTAGCGGTTCTATCAACACCCGTGTGACATGGGTAGAGATGTGGGCTCTGCCTCATCTCCTGTGGAGATTCTCTCGGACTCTAATAGAGAGTGTTGTTGGAGATGATCCTGGGTTTCTTTATAGACTCCCCACAACTTTTTTCAGGCGGTTCTCCGAGTTTTGTAGCATCCCTCTGTTCCGCAGTGTGCGGAACAGAGGGATGGGCGAGCCGATACACTGGTCCCGACCCCGCGTTAGGTTTGGGCTTGACCCACAACCTACGCCAACAATTTTGCTTATTACGCCTGTATTAGAATGGTATGAACACGTTCTCTAACACCACTAGATGTCCAATTAAGTTATAACAACAAGATTGTGACGTTTAGAAATACCGGGACTGACCAATGCTATTGTTTCAGATCCCGATGGCCACGAAGCGGAGTAGGAGAGTTGCAGCGGCAGCTGAGGGACGCGCTCTGAGGGGCTCGGACGAGGAGTATGACTCCTCACCAGTGTTGTCTGCCATGCCTTCACCACAGCCCGGGGCGCACATCCTCTCCGACGCGGAAGAGGAGACACGGCCTTCGGGCCCGGCACCTCCTGATTGGGAGGCTCGTTGGGCGGCCATGGAGAGTCACATCATGTCTCTACAACCACCTGCGTCTCGGAAACGGCCTCTGCCTGGTTTCCACGACGAGTCTGACTGGGAAGATTTCTCGGAAACAGACTCAGCGATTGAGCCTAAGACTGCTCCTCCTCCTCCTAAACGGAGGAAGAAGAAGAAACAAGTGAGTTCTTCGGGTGATGACTTCACCAAAGAGAGAAATAAGACGGGACTACACAAAAAGCGTAAGCCCAAGTCGAAGAAAAAGAAGAAGAAGGATTCTTCTTCGGATTCTTCGCCAGATTCCACATTGGAATTGGACTCAGACACACAATACGAAGGGGTCTATGCTGCCATTGGTGGCAAAGTGGCTAAGAAGGTTGAGAAACCTAAAGCCAAGCGGGTGAAAACCACCACGCTTATGCTCGAGACCATTAATGGTCATTTCCTCACTTTCAAACCTGCGGATATCATCTCCAAGCTAGGAGATGAACTTACTGGCATAAAAGGCGTCCCCAACTCCATCATCAAACAAATGGATAGGGACGTAAATATGACCGAGGACCGTAAGAGATTTGAAGGTGTGTTGCATCTAGTGCATAAAGCGGTTCTCGGTACTCTGACTGCCATTACTCCAGTTGCCAATAGGATGCAGCGGGAGAATAAGTTCTCGTCCTTGGCCAAGACCATGGCGAAAGGCATCGCTAAAACCATGGACAAAGGCATCGCTATGCTAATGGCGGCAAGTAATTACCTGTCGTACAGAAGATATGAGAATGTCTTTAAGTCGGTTTGCACAGACGCCGGCAAAGAGGTGGCCCGCTCAAAGAAGGTCACAGATAATGATGGGAAAGAGTATACGCTCTTTCTGGCCCCAGAACCAATTAAAGGGAAACCTTTAGATAAGACCAAAATGTTCGGGGGTCAACTCCAGTACCTCTTTAAAGAGGTGGAAACCGCGGCCAAGAGTGGCAAAAACATGGACGGGAGGAAGAAGCCAGAAGCCCCACGCTTCAAAAGATCCCGTGGGGATTTTCGCCCACGACGTCTGGTCAGAGGAACCAGACCGGGCTCAAGCTTCAGCCAGTCCTTCCGGGGCCGGGGCGCCCGGCCAGGCTGGACCGACAACACCGCATGGCCGATCGGCCGAGGTTTCAACTCCCAGCAACCCTTCCCCAGGGGCGGGTCCAAGTAGAGGCCCAAACACAGACATTACAAGTCCCCGCGGCCTCTAAAACCACACAAACTGTAAGCAACTTTGTGGCTGGCAATATTAATAACCATGTTGTTGAATGGAACAAAATTACGAGTGATCGAGATATTTTAAATATAGTTAATGGTGTTCAAATTCCCTTCATAGACATTGCGGTACAAGGGAGAGTTCCTTTTCCCTATAAAATTGAACCACTTGAACGAGAGGCACTAACTGAACAGGTACAACAGGTACAACAATTTTTTGATAAAGGAATTATACAAAAAGTAACACACTGCCCAGGAGAGTTTATCTCAAACATCTTCTCAAGACCGAAACCTAACGGTGACGTTCGAATGATCCTGGATTTAACAACCCTTAACAAGATGATTGAATACCGACATTTTAAAATGTTCTCTTTAGAGACGGCACGAGATCTGATTACACCGGATGCGTGGATGGCTAGTGTTGACTTACAAGATGCATATTACACGGTTCCCATAGCGGAACAACACCACAAATTTCTCCGGTTCCTTTGGGATGACCAACTTTATGAGTTTACCTGCATGCCAAATGGCTTAGCTTGTGCCCCTCGTTTGTTCACTAAACTGTTAAAAGCCTTGCAATCAGTTAGCAAAACTGATTTGGAACTGGGCACAGGCCCAACAAGTCTGGCTGACTGTAGCACATATCCCAGGGTCACAAAATACACTTGCAGACTATAAGAGTAGAAAATTCCATGACCATTTAGAATGGTCCCTCTCTACACCCCTGTTTAACTTAATTTGTGCAAAATGGGGTACACATGAAGTTGACTTGTTTGCATCACGAAATAATAACAAGTTACCCTGCTATGTTTCTTGGCATCCTGAACTGGATGCTTGGAAAGTTGATGCATTTACTATTACCTGGCTAGATAATTATTTCTATATTGTCCCACCGTTTAGCATTATCAGCCAAGTGGTGAAAAAAATCAGCATGGAGAGAACACACGCCATACTGATCGTGCCCGATTGGGACACGCAACCTTGGCTACCAGCAGTTTCACAACTGGCAAAACAACATATACGATTCCCAAGAAAGTCCGGGAACCTAACGCACCACGGACCGCTATCGGTTCCCGGCGACGTGTCAGCGACACCCCTATTGGCATTCCTTTTCTGAGGAAACACTTACAGCAATTTGGATTAGATAAGATTACAGAAGACAGAATAGTAGCCGATGCATGGAGGCCAGGAACTGTCAAAATGTACACGACATATTTAAGGAAATGGGGTGTACATTGTTTGCTAATGAAAGTCAAGCCAACAAATCCAACAATTGCACAAGTGGCCCGCTTTCTTCGTTCTCTAGAGGATGAAGGACTAGGGTTTGGGGCGGTCAATGCAGCCAGATGCGCGTTATCAGTTATCTTACCTAGAATTGAGGGAGATACAGTTGGTAAACATTATGTCCTTCATTATTTATTGTGTTCGATTTATCAAAGGAATCCTCCAAAACCAAAATATAATCGCTTTTGGGATGTTTCTATCGTATTTAAGTTGTTTAAGGCTTGGCCTCACAACTCTTGGTTAGATATAAAACAATTAGGTTTTAAGGTAGCTGTCTTGTTACTACTAGTAACGGGACACAGAGGACAAACAATTGTTGCGTTATCCTTAGATGGATTAGAAATAGACAAGAAACAAGCTACGTTTGATTTAGCACAGTTGTTAAAATCGAACAGACTAGGTGACCCTTTATCTACGGTTCGCTTAGACTATTTCCCAGAGGATCGTAAATTATGTGTTGTGTCAGCCATACGGGTTTATATATCCAAGACTAAGGACATACATACCTCACAACAACTGTTAGTGAGCTTCATAAAGCCACATAATGCAGTTTCAAGAGACACCCTTGCCAGATGGACAATCACGGTGTTGAAATTGGCTGGAGTGGATACGGGCAAATACTCTTCCCACTCAACCAGAGGTGCCATGGTTTCCAAGGCACGTTTGCTCAGGATTTCTGTAAAAAGAATCCTAGCGCACGCAGGCTGGAAGACGGCTAAGTCGTTTGCAAAACATTACAACAAGCGACTAGAAAAGCCTACCGGCATTGCAAAGCGCCTGCTCACCAACTAACAAGACTAGGTGAGAACAACAACTTTGAATATTACAATTACTAATACAATGACACATAAACATGTTAATAATAAGAATAAAATGATATTAAGGATAAAAATGAATTATGTAAAGGTCTCCCTAGCCTGAGGCTAGCCTGAGGCTGTATACCGAGGTAAAATAGTATAGTTATACGAGTCTTACCTGGGTATAGATGATGGATAACTGTATTTTTCCCGAGGTATAAGCCTCGGATAGACATGGCCTAGGGCCCGCCCACCACACCCTACCACATCTATTCCGTTATTGTACCATTACGGGAAAATCATAGTATCCATTGTATTAAAGATCATTTTTATCCTGAATAAGTAGGTAAAGATTGCTGGACCCGGATGTGCTTCCTTCTCCCTAGCCCACGTCTATCCGAGGCTTATACCTCGGGAAAACAACAGTTATCCATCATCTATGCCCAGGTAAGACTCGTATAACTATACTATATGTTAATTAGAGAGAGATATATATATAGAAAGAGAGACAGAGATATATATATATATAGAGAGAGATATATATAGAGATATATATAGAGATATATATAGAGAGAAAGAGATAGACAGATATATATGACCAAATTGTAAGAACACTGCCTAGCTTCCTGTGTGGGAGGTTGTGGGTTCGAACCCCAATCAAATGAAACTAATCATTCAATACTTGTTGCTACATAGCCTGGCACTTGGCATTAATAGCATATGACAAGGATCGGTTTGCTTAGTATCAGGATAATGTGACTGAGTAGGATATCAGAGCAGGGTTCTTAAGCCCAGTTTCCCAGTGATGCAGCACTATTAAGTTGCCATGAGTGTGCACTTTCACATTCGTATGACCTGAGATGTTGTTACGACAGAAAGCCCCAACAAACAAACGTAAACTATACGCGTACTATGTCCCTCACAAGAACTACTATTTCTAGTTAGCCCGCGTCGTCTGTGCTCGAGCCGGGCGATAAAGGGGTTAGATACGACCCATGTGCCACCTAGTGGTCAAAAGTTGATAAACACCATATGACACCGATTTCGTCGTGGATCACGCAACCCGCGCTATTCTGGTCGTCTGTTGGACTATATTTAGTCTCCCTTGAGAGTCCGGGGAGGGGGGTTACTAAAAATAGACGCGTTTTCAGAAGCGCTATATGATTTGCCGACGGGAGTGGGGTCCATCCAGTGTGGAGATTACACATTGGCTTGTGTCGACTTATGGCCCTGTCACATTACGATGCTTCTCCTTGGCATGCTGCCAACGCGCAAAATAAGTTGTACGCGTCGAGACACGTCCAACTTTTCGGCGGCGGGGGAAAAGGTTTGACGTTAGCGCAACGTGTTGGTAGCGTGCGGCCAACGTGTATCGACGGGTGGGGAAAAAAACAAAAAGAGGTTGGTGCGCCGTCCTGATATGACCTTAGATATAGCTAGGATGTAAAACAACAAAGCAACAGTTTGGCGCAACGTGTGGGAATGACCCTCACGCGCGCGTGGTGACTGCCTAGCGTTCGCATAACGTTATTCCAGCGATCTCGACGTCCCCGTAACGTGCCAATAACGTCCGCACCCACACGTTGGCACACGTCGAAAGTTTTGTGCAAGTGCAAAACTTTCAACCAGGCCGCTAGCACCATGACCTGATATCCCACTCATTCACATTATCCTGACACTGAGGCCAACCAGTCCTTGCCTTATCCTAATAATGCCGAGCGCCTGGCTAGGAAGCGACAAGTATAACGACGCGCGCCGCCGATCCTCGCCGACCGTCGCCGTCCATCAGCGTGTACCAACGCGCGCCTAACGCGCGCGTAACGCTTCCTGACGTGTCCTGACGTTCTGCCCCAAAACCACATACGTCGATGCGCGTTGGCGAGAAGCGTCGTAATGTGACAGGGCTATTAGATAGTTTGCCCAGTGTCTGCGTCTTGGGCGTGGTGTGGTTTGCACACAGCGTCCCCGGACCAGGCCCTGTCTCCTGAGTACAAGGCGCATGTATGTTTATCTAGAATTTACTGAGGATTTACCCAACTGCTGCCGCAAACATTCCGAAGTCGGTCAAATCTATAATCCACTCATGTTTACTTGGCCTTTGTCAGAGCAGAGCGCAATCCAACTCGATCATGTAGTATCCGTGAAACAAAATGTGTTGATTAAAAAAATACTACAAAAAATCAACATTATCTGGATAGATATTGTGATGAGATTGACTGTATGAAACGATTACCATCTGCTAGTGTCACAGCATACCACCTGATGGTTTCAGTGCTTGTTCTGTGATTATATCATGTTCAAGTTGCAGTCCGATCGTTTTGAATGTCTCTCCCTTTTATTTTTAGATAAATATATTAGGTTAATCTGTATAATTTACTTTGCTTTCGTTTGAAGTAATGTTTATTTTAAATGGCTAACTTTGGCGATATTTGATGTGAAAGCATGAAGAATTAATTTTGGCATTCACATCAAAATTACACACTATATGCTTCAGTAATGTCATGTTTTATTAATAGTTCCTTTCATGCATTAATGAATGCTTAAGAAGTGCAGCAGTATCTAACTAAGTTTGATATGTAGAATAAAAGGAATGTTTTGGTTTCCTAAATGTGATCATGACTGTGATGCTCGTACTATGCTGCTGTGGAGTCTGGTGAAAACATCCAATTTTCGAAACTAAAATACTGACTTAGATTACATCATACATATCAAACTTAGATAACGGTACACTTATTTAGTCATTGATGTTGCATAGTAGCCGCATTTAATTGAAACTATCATGGTTGAAGGCTATGTATGATTATGTCCAGCATTTCGACATGTATTCGACATTAATTTTCGTATCTTTTCACTTCAAATATCTTTGAAAATGTTAACCCCTTAAAATAAAGTTACTTCAATCTAAAGTAAAATATATTATATTTGATCAATTTGATATATGTATATCAAATATGCATAAAACACTCCAAACCATCACACAACGTTTAATCTCCATGGTCCAACGAAAGCATCACAGTTTCTTAACAAAAAGACTGATCTAATTTTATTCCTATATATCCTTCTTAAGCCATGTTCACACGGGCAATGTAAATCGATTCGTAGAAAGCGACTTGCCTAGTTCGACGCACATTTCGCGTGTGAATGGGCGCCTGAGTCGAATTAGGGCTGAATCGATTTCTGTGATCCGGATACTGTAAACCACCTCTCGAGGTAGTTTACGTGAGGTGATTTCTGTGAATCGATTTATTTTGCCAGTATGAACCCAACCGACTTAATTGAGGCGGATTAAGGACGTGACAGTCGAGACCTGAGTGTGTTGACTTTCCAGTAAATTTGCTCTATGAAGCTGCTAGCTGTGCACAGATATTTTTTACATGATGTATTTTAAGGTTTTCACTGCCCAGCAGAAGTTTTGACCGTTCCAAACCAATACGATTCAGTCCATACATATCTAGGTCGAACCCACACTCTCTCGTGCCGACGTCGACGAACCCAAACTAGCGCTGGTTAGTCTGGACTTGCTCATGCGCAGATATCCACTTCCGCCTTCAAGTACTGCCCGTGTGAACGGGCGGCTAAATCGATTCCTAATATTCGCCTTGGCTGAATCGCTTTATATTTTGCCTGTGTGAACACGGCTTAAGATACTGAGCCAATTATTAAGCATTTGTTGCTGCATAGAAGGGAATATGAACCGGTTATGCTGAAGCCTATGGTTCCAGGATTTCTATGTGTACAGCAAGATTATTTTAGTGTTTTCACTTCAAATATTTCCAAAGTTATCCATTTAATATAAAAGTTACTTCAAGCTAAAGTAAGGTAGATTACAATGAGCACCTACTATAGTTATCTTTAAAAAGTGGCAGATTCGCCAAGTCTAACACTCTCTAAGCCATCATACGATACAGCCTTAAGTATGTTAGTATGGTGATTGTAGCCCAACACGTGTTCTGAGTTCTTATCCGCTAAGCCTCTTAAAGAAGTAAGACTGAAGCTGCGACCTGGTGTGTTTACTCGCCGGAAGTGTCCCCCCCCCCCCCCACCAGCCCTATCCTTCACTATAGGTCCTATTTTTTAATCTCACTTTGGACTCATAAATACATGGTTCCTGATGACTACATTTTATACGATATCCTTAAATTTGGCAGTTCTATTTTCAATAGACCTATATTTGGTAGTGCTATTCAATGGCCCTACATTTGGTAGGAGGATTTTGGATAGCCCTACATTTGGTAGTGCTATATTTAGTAACCCTACATTTGGTCGTGCTACATTTAGGAACCCTACATTTGAAAGTGTAGTAGTCTGCACTGACCTCTCAGGCAAGTAACCACATAGATAGGTAGGCGTGGGTAGTGTGTTGATATCAGGGAGCCTAGGTGGTTTAATGGCTAGCACACTGGCCCGGAATGCAAAGAGATGTGGGTTCAAGTCCTGCTCTAGGTGCAATATTTCCCATTTTCATCACCGCACGACAATAGTGATACATTCAATAGCCCTACATTTGGTAGTGGTATTTTAAGTAACCCTACATTTGGTAGTGCTACATCCAGTAACCCTATATTTAGTAGTGTTACATTCAGTAACCCTATATTTAGTAGTGCTACATTCAGTAACCCTACAATTGGTAATGCTACATTCAGTAACCCTATATTTAGTGCTGTTACATTCAGTAATCCTATAGTTAGTAGTGCTACATTTATCAACCCTACATTTGGTAGTGCTACATTCAGTAATTCATAACGCTGGAAACAGGGAATTTTAGTGCAGTCAACCGATGATGTTTATTCACAGTAACAGAAATATTAATTTATATACATACAGCTTTAACAGATATAAAATTAAGTACATATTTGATACGCATAGTTCTTTTTTTGTTGTCGGTTTTTTCATTACATCAGTATATATATATATATATATATTATTTATATAATCCTAGATATCTAATACACCATACTCCATATACGAGGACCCATATTACAGTTTTATTTTAAATGCTACTGACGGTTTATTGTGTTATCAGGTTCAGAAATTCTTACACATTAATTAAATTTTATTCTTTCATTTTAGAAATTAATTCACCGGGTTCGAATCCCAATACAGAGACAGACCAGACACTCAGCCCTATGACGTATACAGAGTTAGATAGAGTAGGGATGGTGGGTGGTAAAGTTATTTCTGAAGTAATTACTGTATGAAGCTGAGTCTATAGGTCTACTCTGTATCACGCTCTGTTGTTAGTGAATGTCTGGGAGTTCGGATTTGGTTCTAAGGCGTCAGCTTTATTTCGCCATAGAGACATTAATGCTTGGATACCTTACCAGCTGTACCCAAGGTGTCAGGTACCTCTGAATGCTATACGTGTATCTGATAGGTAGTTTTCATTAGGCAACACTAAAATGGTTTCCAACATTATGAATTACCCATGTTACTAGCAAGATGTACAATTCATAACGCTAGAAACAGGGAATTTTAGTGCAGTCAACCAATAATGTTTATTCACAGTAACAGAAATATTAATTTATATACATATAGCTTAAACAGATATCAAATTAAGTACACATTTGATACACATAGTTCTTGGTTTTTTGTTGGTTTTTTCATTCCATATATATATTTTACCTCTGTACTAAGCCTCAGGCTACTCCTAGCCCAGGGAGAAGGAAGCACATCCGGGTAATCAACTCCCGACGGGAGGGCGTTTGTTGAGTTGCTCCGGCAGTTTTTGATCTACGACGACGTACTAACTGTAAGTATTGATATTGAAAGTGGTGCACTTTGGTTATGAAACCTTGTGGCACCTTTTGACAAAGTTTTTACAACTTTGTGATGTTTTTGGTTACTTTTATCAGTGTTTTACGATTTGTGAAATATCGATAGAACAAAGTGCCATTTTTTCCTTTGTTCTAAAAGCCGCCCGTTGCCGAACGGAGAGCGATGTTGGCTGGAGCCACATCTCGTTTGGATTGTTCCTCGGTTTCTTTTATGGATTCACGTTGGGAATTAATCCTGGGTTTCTTTTATGGACTCCCCACATTTTTTAGGTGTACCTCCGAGTTTCGTAGCATTTTCTCCAACTTGCTGGCGCAGTAGCCGCAGGGGGGAGAAGTGTATGGAACAGAGAGTGTGGGAGGCTACCGATACACTGGTTCCTACCCCTCGTTTGGTTTTGGTTTCTATACCACATAACTACGACTATACACTTTAGCTTGCTCACGCCTGTGTTGGAATGGTGTAAATACGTAATCCAATACCACTAGATGCACAGATGTTGTGACATTTAGAATAAAATGGGGTTTATAGTAACTTTCTTTCGATTGTTACATACTACCGATGGCTACGAAGCCGAGTAAGCCTGCAGCAGCAGCAGCAGCAGCAGCGCGTCCGGCTGAGGACTATGATTCATCGCCGGTGGTGACTGTCCCACCATCTCCCGAAGGCATGTCATGTCGGAGCAGGATGTTGACATTGCGCCCGACATGCTTGACACAGTTCCTCTGGAATGGGAGATACGCATAACAAATCTTCTGGAGTCAAAACTACAGGAGTTTCGCCCTGCCAGGCCTCGTGGTAGGAAGAGGCCTCCTCCTCCACAAGAAGACTCAGACTGGGAGGACTTCAGTGATGATGAGTTTCTGGAAGTGCACTCATCACCAGAGCCACTTCCCCTGAACAAGAAGAAGAAGAAGAAGAAGAAGAAAGATAAGGCAGTGAGTTCATCTGGTGATGAGTTCACAAAAGCGAGGAAGAAAGTAGTCAAGAGGAAGAAAGCGAAGAAGCAAGATTCTTCTTCAGATTCCTCGTCCGACTCGTCATCTACCGAGTCAGATTCAGACACCGAGTGTACAGGGGTGTATGCTAAGGTCGGTGGGGAAGTGAGGAAGAAGTGCCAGGTGGAAAGGGCTAAGAAAGTCCTAACCGCCACCATGATGCAGGAGACCATAAAAGGTCGCTTTAACATGTTTAAGCCCGCCAAAGTTATCACTAAGCTAGGTGAGAAACTGACTGGAATAAAGGGAATCCCGGATTCCATAATTAAAGAGATGGACAGAGATGTCCACCGAAATGAGGACAGAAAAAAGTTTGAGGGTGTCCTCCACACGGTACACAAAGCGGTCCTTGGCCTGACAGCGATTGCTCCCGTGGCCAATAGAATGCAGACCGAGAATAAATTCTCGTCTTTGGCAAGAACCATGAACATAGCGATGCCGACTCTTTTCCTCCCGTGCAAGCCAGTGAAGGGAAAGCCACTGGACAAAACCAAAATGTTTGGGGGGCAGCTCCAGTACGTCTTCAAAGAGGTTTTTGTTTGTTAGTTGTTGTTTTACGTCGTAGCAACATCTAAGGTCATATCAGAATGGGTACTGACTTGTGACAGTGCGCACTCATGGCGAATTTATAGAGCTGCCCCACTGGGAAATCAGGCCGCCAGCACCATGACCTGATGTCCCACTCAGTCACATTATCCTGACACTGAGCTAACTAGTCCTTTGACTATCCTATTAATGCCAAACACCAGGCTAGGAGGCGACAAGTACCAATTTTAAAGTCATTGGTTTGACTCGACTGGGAACTGAACTCCCGACCTTCCACACGCGAGGCCCATGCTCTACCGATTAGGCCACCACGCCCAGACTGGGTCTAAGTGTGGTAAGCACATGGATGCTAATAAGAAAACGACGGATGGCAACACACGCTTCCAGAAAGGCCGCATGGATTTTCGCAACCGTCGGACCAGCAGAGGCGGACGGTCCAGCCCGACCTACGGCTTCCAGCCCAGAGGCTACGGACAGCGACAGTCATTCGGCTGGAATGACGGCAACAGGTCATTCAAGAGGAGGTACACTCCCAGCAAGCCATTCCCCCGACCAGGGAACAAGTAGAGGTTGCTACGCAAACATCTATGGCCACCGAAACACCTGTAAGAATTGTTAAGCCTGGAAATGTTAAAAATTGTTTGCAAGAATGGAACTTAATTACCGATAATTTAACAGTGTTGAGTATTGTGGAGGGTATACGTATTCCCTTTACCCGTTTACCGATACAGGAAACAATTCTTCTTCCCTATCGGTTTGATGTCAACGAGAGAGAGGCACTAGATAAACAGGTGTGGCATTTCTGTCAGAAAGGCATAATACAAAAGGTGAACCATGAGAGAGGAGAATTTATTTCAAATATATTTTCACGACCAAAACCCAATGGGGATGTTACAATGATCTTAGATCTAACAAGACTTCACAAGTTGGTAGAATATAAACATTTTAAGATGTTTTCTCTCTAAACAGCAAGAGATTTGATAACAAAGGGTTCTTGGCTAGCTAGTGTGGATCTGAGAGATGCATACTACACAATTCCAATTTACGAAGCAGATAGAAAATATTTGCGATTTGTTTGGAAGGAACAACTTTGAGTTTACTTGTATGCCGAATGGTTTAGCTTGTGCCCCTCGCTTGTTTACTAAGCTGCTAAAACCAATTTTCTCACTTATGGCGTGGAAAGGACATATTATGTTCCCATATATTGACGATTCATTTATTGTAGCGCAGTCAAAGACAGCCTCTCAAATACAGTAAATGATCTCTGTGTAACATTCACTAGATTAGGATTATATATTTATGAAGAAAAGTCTGTATTTACTCCAACTACATAATTAAAATTTTAGGTTTTCTGTTAAACACAGACGAGATGACAGTGTCACTAACAAAATAGAAACTAGACAAGTTTAAAGATATGGCGGACCATTTGTTGCAATTAATGAGGCCAAAGATTAGGCAGGTCGCTGTTCTAATCGGTATCATGATAGCCTATGCCCATGCTATTCTATATGGGAAAGCTCACATTAAGTCGTTAGAGATAGATAAGAATTTAGCACTAGCCCGTACTAAAGGGAATTTTGAAAGAAAAATGTATATCTCAGCAGAAGGACTAGAGGATATTGAGTGGTGGTTGAAACATATTAACTCCTCTCCAAATCCGATACGTATGGGTGAACCCAACACTGTAGTTATGATGGATGCATCATTGGTCGTAATGCTGGCCGTCGCGCAGCATTCGCACCTCCCCTGCCACCCGCCTCTCAGCTTTCTCCCTCGCCCTCCCCCCGGCCTGCCACTTTCGCACCTCCCCCGCCCCCGCCGTCCCTTCCTCCCTTATAAGGCCGCCCGCCGGCCTCCCTCAGTCACTCGCCTTCCTGCCGTCCTCCCTGCTGCTCCAATTTCCTTTGGCCTCCACCTCGGACCGTTTCTCCACCTCGGACCGCTCCAACACCAGCATCATGCCCGGAAGCAGAAAGGGACGGAACGGAGCTTGGACCACCGCCGCGGCCACGCCGGGCCCCTCCTCGGGCACGCCGGGAGGCGCCTCGCCGAGATCGGCCCCGGAGGCCGCCATCCTCCAGGCGCTTCAACAGATCAGGGCCCGCCTCGACGCCCTGGAGTGCGGAGCCGCCCGCGAGCCCGAGGGGACGCCACCGCCCACCCCGAGGCGGCAGACGGCGTACAGCACACCGCCCATCCCAGCACCTCGGGCACACGTCGCCGGGGGGGGGGGGGGGGCGGCGCACCCTCCCCCGCCACCTCAAGCACCGCGGAAGGGAGCCCGGACGACCGCCGCGGCCACGCCGGGCCCCTCCTCGGGCACGCCAGGAGGCGCCTCGCCGAGCTCGGCCCCGGGTTCCTCCCCGGCGCCTCGGGACCAGCCCTCGGGCACCTAGGCCGCCATGCTCCAGGCGCCTCAACAGATCACGGCCCGCCTCGACGCCCTGGAGTGCGGAGCCGCCCGCGAGCCCGAGGGGACGCCACCGCCCAGCCCGAGGCGGCGGACGGCGTACAGCACACCGCCCATCCCAGCACCTCGTGCACACGTCGCCGGGGGAGTGCACCTCCCCCCCCCCCGCCACCTCAAGCACCGCTCCCGGGGGCACTGCACCCGCAGTAGGAGCGGTACAGCCGCCTTGCTGCACCGCCGTCGACCGCCCCGCCCCCGCCCAACATCCAGGATGCCGTCGACCACACACCGGCATCCGCGGCCGACGCCGTCCGGGAGATCCTGGCGTCGGCCGAGGTGCAGCACAGCGGGAGACACCAGACCCCGGCCGCCTCGGCGGATTTTTGATCCCCCCCCCCCCCCCCCCCCCCCGGCCGGCCCGGGGGGCCATCTCCGGCGCCTCACCCACACCCATGCCGACAACCCCGTCACCACTACCGACAACCCCCCAGAGATCACCGACCGAAACACCGCCCAGACACAGCCAGGGACCATCACCTCGCACCCACGCAGGCCCCAGACGCCGCCCACTCAGACGACGAATCCTCCCCACACCCAACCCATGCCGACAACCCCGTCACCACTACCGACAACCCCCCAGAGATCACCGACCGAAACACCGCCCAGACACAGCCGGGGACCATCACCTCGCACCGCAGGCCCCAGACGCCGCCCACTCAGACGACGAATCCTCCCCAGACAGCACAGCCGCCGACCATCACGGCCTCCACGACACCGCCTTCCTCAACCCACCCGAGCCGACCCCGACACCCACCCCCCCCAGCCCTGAGGATCGAAACACCACCCAGGACACAGCCGATCGAAACACCACCCAGGACACAGCCGAGGACCATCACCTCGCGCCGCACGCCCCAGACGCCGCCCACTCAGACGACGAATCCTCCCCAGACAGCACAGCAGCCGCCGACCATCACGACCGCCCGAAACACCGCCCAGACACAGCCGGGGACCATCACCGCGCACCGCAGGCCCCAGATGCCGCCCACTCAGACGACGAATCCTCCCCAGACAGCACAGCCGCCGACCATCACGGCCTCCATGACACCGCCTTCCTCAACCCACCCGAGCCGGCCCCGTCACCCACCCCCCCCAGCCCTGAGGACTTTGCTGCCCCCCTCTCCGACCCCGCCGCACCTCCTCACCGCAGCTCTCCAGGGAGCAGGCCTCCCCAACTTTTGGCCGCCCGCATCCCTGTCGACGTAGGCCCCGGACGCATCACCACACCCAGACCTTCAACTTCCCCAGCCTCCGCCAAGGACGCCGCCCAAGCCTCGCCGGGTCCCCCTCGCGCCCTTCCAGGCCCAGGTCCTGGACCTCAGACGCGGCCTATGCCTCGGGCCCCCACCCCGGGCGCCCCTCGAGCCCTCTCCTCTTTTGGTGGAGGGCTCCAAGACCATCTCCGGCCCCTCGGGCGCGGTCGCCCTCTTCATCCCTGCCGCCCCCGGATCAAAGCTCTGCCCCGTCGCAGCCTGGCGGAGCACCCTCGCCCAGTACCCGGCGCCCCCCGACGCGCCGGCCTTCCTCATGCCCTCGGGCCGGCCCCTCGACCCGCGCTCCCTCACCACACTCCTGAGGGGCGCCCTGCAGGCCCAAGGCTCCAAGGACGCCGCCCAAGCCTCGCCGGGTCCCCCTCGCGCCCTTCCAGGCCCAGGTCCTGGACCTCAGACGCGGCCTACGCCTCGGGCCCCCACCCCGGGCGCCCCTCGAGCCCTCTCCTCTTTTGGTGGAGGGCTCCAAGACCATCTCCGGCCCCTCGGGCGCGGTCGCCCTCTTCATCCCTGCCGCCCCCGGATCAAAGCTCTGCCCCGTCGCAGCCTGGCGGAGCACCCTCGCCCAGTACCCGGCGCCCCCCGACGCGCCGGCCTTCCTCATGCCCTCGGGCCGGCCCCTCGACCCGCGCTCCCTCACCACACTCCTGAGGGGCGCCCTGCAGGCCCAAGGATTGCCCGCCTCCGAGACCTTCACTCTCCAGAGCCTCCGCCGAGGCGCCGCCCAGGCCTGCCACCGCGCTGGGGTGCCCTTAGCCGATATAATGGCACAAGGCACCTGGACCTCTGAGGCGGTGCATGCATACGTGCCCCGCCTCGCCCCGTCGGGCGCGCCTCGAGCCCTCTCCTCCGTTTTGGTGGAGGGCTCCTCGGCGCCCCTCCCCTGAACTCTTAAAGCATAGGTTATACTTCCGCGCCCTCTGAGCCTCTCGTTTTACCTTCCTTACATGTATTATATGTTCGCTCCTCATGAGCCTCCTCACTTGCCTTCTTGTATAACTGTATGTCTGAGGCGTGCCAATAAACGCCTCCTTTCTCCACCACCGCCTCGCCTGCTTCCTTTTCGCGCATCGGTCGTAATGCTCGCATTACGTTTGATGTGTGGAGAGGAAGAGACCCTCCCCCCGCCCTGCCGGCCGTCGCGCAGCATTCGCACCTCCGCTGCCACCCGCCTCTCAGCTTTCTCCCTCGCCCTCCCCCCGGCCCGCCGCTTTCGCACCTCCCCCGCCCCCGCCGTCCCTTCCTCCCTTATAAGGCCGCCCGCCGGCCTCCCTCAGTCACTCGCCTTCCTGCCATCCTCCCTGCTGCTCCAATTTCCTCCACCCACGCACCCAACTAGCTCTCCTCCGTTTTGGTGGAGGGCTCCTCGGCGCCCCTCCCCTGAACTCTTAAAGCATAGGTTATACTTCCGCTCCCTCTGAGCCTCTCGTTTTACCTTCCTCATTCACCTGTATTATATGTTCGCTCCTCATGAGCCTCCTCACTTGCCTTCTTGTATAACTGTATGTCTGAGGCGTGCCAATAAACGCCTCCTTTCTCCACCTCCGCTTCGCCTTCTTCCTTTTCGCGCATCAGAAGGATTGGTGTTATGCAGTTTAATCCGCATACCAAAATTTCATGTTAGAATTCTGACAGATAATACTACCGCAATGGCTTACATTCATAACATGGGAGGGACTAAGTCCAAACTGTGTAATAAAATAGCGAAATTAATTTGGAATTGGGCGCAAGAGCATGACGTTTGGCTAACTGTAGCCTATATACCAGGTAGTCAGAACACGTTAGCACACAGAAAGAGTTGACATTTCCATGATCATTTGGAATGGTCGTTGAATGACACTATTTTTGGACAAATTAGTCAAAAATGGGGATGGCACCAGGTAGACTTCCCACCATTCAGCATTATCAGCAGAGTGGCCAGGAAGATCAGAATGGATCGGACACACACAATTCTGATCGTGGCCATGGCTAGCAGCAGTGGCATTAGGAGCGAGAGACACTCTCAGATTTCCAAGAGCACACGGAAATCTACAACATCAAGGACCGCTCACGATTGACGGAGATGTGTCGACAACACCCCTTCTGGCATTCCTTTTTTGAAGAATTATTTGGAGCAGTTTTGATTAGATAAAATTACTCAACAGAGGCTGCTTTCCCATGCTTGGAGGAAAGGAACAGTAACATTATATTCGAGTTATTTGAAGAAGTGGGGACTGCATTGTTTAATTAAGAATGTTAAGCCTTTAAAGCCTACTATAGCACAAGTAGTTAGATTTTTGAGGATGCTAGAGGATGAGGGCTTAGGTATTGGAGCGATTAACACTGCTAGGTGTGCATTGTCAATTCTACTTCCGAGAGTGGATGGACAAACAGTTGGTAAACACCAAGTTATTCACTGGTTCATAAGGTCTGTGTACGAGATAAATCCGCCAAAACCAAAGTATTATCAATGTTGGGACGTTACAATAGTCTTTAAATTATTTAAGCCTGGCCTAGCAATTATCATTTAGGCATTAAGGAGCTAGGGTTGGCAGTTTTGTTTGTGCTAGTCACCGGACATAGGGGACAAACCATAGTAGTATTGTCTCTAGATGGACTGGAGATAGACCGCAAGGAGGCGATGTTTGATTTAGAACAATTACTGAAATCAAACTGCACAGGGGACCCACTGTCCACAGTGCATTTGAATAGCTTCCTGGATGACTGACGACTTTGTGTAGTGTCAGCGATACGGGCTTATATATCCAAGACAAAAAGAATTAGAAATTCAAGACAGCTTTTGGTGAGTTTTATTAAACCACAGAAGGCCATTTCGAGAGACACACTCGAAAGATGGATTTTTAACGTGCTTAAGGCCGCAGGCGTTGATACGGGACGATACGCTTCCCATTCAACAAGAGGAGCCATGGTCTCAAAAGTGCAACAACTCGGGATCTCCGTTAAGAGGATCCTAGCACACGCAGGCCTGAAGAGAGCTAGATCGTTTGCAAAACATTACAACAAACGACTAGAAAAGTCAAGCGGCCTAGCGATGCGCTTACTCATCGGTTAACACGACAAGTGAGATTACAAGTATATATATATTTTTTCGTAATAATAATGTATACTAAATTGAAATGATGAGGATAAAAATGAAGTTACGTAAAAATCTCCCTGGGCTATGAGTAGCCTGAAGCTTAATACCGAGGTAAAATAGTATAGTTATACAAATCGTACCTGGGTACAGATGATGGATAACTGTTGTTTTCCCGAGGTACAAGCCTTGGATAGGCATGGGATAGGGCCCACCCACCCAACCCTGCCACAACTATTATGTTTGCTAAGACGAAAACATTGAAGTATCCATCAAAGTTTAAGATCATTTTTTATCTTGAATAAGTAGGTAAAGATTGCTGGACCCGGATGTGCTTCTTTCTCCCTAGCCCACGACTATCCGAGGCTTGTACCTTGGGAAAACCACAGTTATCCATCATCTGTACCCAGGTAAGATTTGTATAACTATTCTATATATATATATATATATATATATGTTATGGCCCACGGCCCTCCGACTCTCACCATGCCACGCACACACGGAAGAACACCAAGATCCGATATAAGTATGCTTCACCTTGGTTTATTGAACCAATCTGCTCTCCGCGGCGTCCACAGTCATCTGACCCGGCCCCTGACTCGCTAGGTCCCACATCGACTATAGGTGGGTGTGGGGGTGAGCTAGCCACCCGCAGTAGAGGGCAGCCCAGTCCGGGTCTGCCCGGTGTCTAGCCTGCTGCCACTTCGTAGGTGTGTGGCAGTCTCCGATGTTACTGCGTGGTAGTAGGGCTCATGTACAGACTACTACATATATATACACCGTACACCATATACGAGGACCCATATTACAGTTATTATTAATACATTCCGTAGCAAAGACTAGCAACAAATGAGACACAAGGCATTTGACATATATAGTTGATTGAGTAATTCCTCTGGCTGGTACCTCCGTTTATTTTATGAAGCAAATTTCCCTGCCGAATGGAGGCAGAGACAGTAGCGTGCAGACGCACGTGGCCCCGGTGCATTGCCGCAGCCGGTTATGGGCTGCCCAGTAGGCAGGTCCGACTTCAAAGTCTGGAGTTCTCTGTGGCGGAGTGGTTAGAGTGTCTGACTTTTTTCTAGGTCAGACTCCTAATCTGAGGGTCGGCGGTTCGATTCCCCATGCCCCCAGCTCTGCCAATTTGGATTTCCACCACTGTGTATAACTTACAGCGTCATCAAAGGCTGGTTGCTCTCATACCATGTCTGTGTGGTGTGGGAGGTTAAAAATCCCTTGGGTCGGTAAAAGTGTAGGCTCGGGCTTTCTATCGACCAGCAGTGGAATGAGGAAGACCAGTCATCTATGACTGAAAAAAAAAAGCATCACAGCACTGCATAAACACGTCGGCTGCACTGTCCGACCGGACCATTTCACTAATGATTAACCTAGCCTTAGCTTCTAATGATACTTGCGTAACGAGTTACACGCCACTATTTTAAATGCTACTGACGTTACATAGAGACTGGTTCATTGTATTATCAGGTTCGGAAATTCTTACACATTAATTGAACTTTATTCTTTCAATTTAGAAAATAATTCACCAGGTTCGAATCTCAATGCAGAGACAGACCTGACACTCAGCCAAACAATTTATCGAGTGTCTGGGGTGCCTCCGTAAAGTCCTTCCGTGGTACATATTTAAACAACACCCCAGTCCTCCAGCGTCCCACTTCCCTTACTGTCCTCAATGAGGCCCCCGCTGCCACACTGGCCTGGGTCCCCACCTCTTCGAAGACTATGTAATGTAATTCTCAGTGGATTTGAATGGTCAAAATGCTTTAAAGCTCTAAGTATAGCATTGAATAAGGTTCTGCCCGATAGTGGATGCCTATTAAGGTGAAGGAATGCTGGACCTAGAGGACTTCCAGGTGTAGCTTGTCTATATATGCTTTCCAAGCAGGACATGACAGCATGTCGACCAACGGATGCAGGGTAGAGTTACTTTGTATGCTTCCTGGGGGGAGCAGGCTGTCTTTGAAAACCGAACCCGTATAGTTATTGTTGAACCATTGTCACGTATGTCAGCTCCTAGCAGTGCATGTCCTGTGTCATCCAAACTCCTGGAAAATAAAAGGTTTGATTGTCTTAGGTAGGTAAAGTAACCAATGAGGGTTGCAGCTATTAGTACATAACCAATTCTACCAATTTTACCAAAGAATTTCACTATATTAACTATATCTGATACCATTTGCGGAAGCACTTGAGACGGTGTATGCATGGCCAGTCTACCAACTCCCCTCTTCACCAACACTACCAGGTATGAGTCAAAGCTCTGCACGGGCCTCCATTAAGGAGTACCCATATACGAGCACTACTAACATAATTATTTACTGCTCCTGAGGTTTTTAGTTTGTCTGATATATATGCTATATACTTCATTACA
This sequence comes from Branchipolynoe longqiensis, assembly GCA_030323885.1. NCBI lineage: Eukaryota > Metazoa > Annelida > Polychaeta > Phyllodocida > Polynoidae > Branchipolynoe > Branchipolynoe longqiensis. Next base: position 60,323,872 of record CM059188.1, read on the forward strand.
TTGTACATGTTGGGCTTACTGGGGTTAAACTTTTCTATGCTGAAGAATCTAATATAGCAGTTTACTTGGTGTTTTCTATTTCTCCAGGTCCCCGTAGATAGACCCTCTTTAAACAGAGTCAGCCCTTTTCCATGTTGAGTCTCATGTAAATCTAGGAAGAGAGCAGGAAAAAAACTAAGCGAGCTTCCTAGATCTACATTAAATAGTCATATTTCTTACAACGTTCATATGATCTACAGATATTTGCGAGATGCCTAATTCACCATATAGAACTTTAGATTTAATTCTAGTTTCTGAAGATATAAAGCATGTGCTTAATGCATCCGCCAAGACTAGCTGTGTGCCTGACTTATGAACTATCTCTATCGTGCAAGTATTATCTGCTGCGAATCTCCATATTTCATGAGCACAAGAACATAAAGTGCTGTCTTTTCCCATACCTGAATTTAATACTGGTTGGGAGGCCTCATTGTCTGTATTTATAACAATATTGTTTTTAGAAGGGATATCTGGGGCTATAGTCTTAAGAGCTGTAACTAGATTGATTGCCTCTAAGTGTGCAATGGGAAAACCTTCCTTTAGGAGGACATGTGAATAACGTTCTGAAAAGTAGTTTAATTTTGAGAAAGTGCCTCCTCCAACTAGAGATGAGTCACATTCTATTACCCAAGTGCCCTTGGGCTCAGGCCTTATGAGGACAAGACCGTTTGTTGACCTTGCATAATTTAGGAACCAGTTAACATCTTTTAGTAATTCTAGAGTTGCTTCTATTTTTCCTTGAAACGGGGTCTGCCTCAGGAATTTGAGAATTTGATTCATGAACCTGTGAGCAGGCAGTATGCGACGTGAAATGTATTGTAGCTTACATGTTAATTGCTGGACCTGCTTTTAGGATAGCTAAGGTGAACAATGATCCTACGTTCTAATGTATTTTTCTTTGGTCCTGTCCTGACTTGAGCCCAATGGAGGCTCAGAAAATGGACCTAACAGTGCATTATGACCTAATTCTGTGTCTATGTTTTTCTATCCATTTAGTATGTTCCGGTGTTTCCCTGTGGTTTACAATAGAGGGTTCTGGAGGAGTTGGTTTACAGTAATCTCCTGCCCATCCAAACTCTAAAAATTCTAGTACAGCATTATCATCGTACTGAACTAATAGTTTTCTCCATACAGTAATTAATATTCAATCCAGATGGGATTGGAATTTTGGAATATAGGTAATTAGGTAACACTGACTTTGTTACCACAGTATAAATGTTGAAATAGTTATTATTACTACACACATTGCTATTAATAGCAGGCCAGAATTTCAATAAATTGTTTTGAAACATCAATGGAGTAATAGCATAGTTTTTACATAAATTTTCTCAGTCTATATTTTCTAATGCCTGATCGTGTAATTCGGTATCTGAATAGATGATAGTATTTGTGTTTTTTGGTGTAACCTCGAGACCAAAATAACAATTATATCTGTCCCCTTTTGATTCTTGCAATTGATGAGATTTATTTTTTGGAATAATATTCCTAACCTCTGGGATAATGAAATTATCACCCTTCCCTGATGTTGAATAATGCATATTGTGGTTGGCTTGATCACATTCAATAAGTCTGACTTTGTGGGCAAAACCATTTCAGAATGGATATTTGTGGGCATAACTTCCCTAACCCTGTGACTAACAAATTGACCTTTATATCCCGAAGTTGGATATGGCTTTAGGCAGTACTCTTGGGTTATATTATCAGTAGACTGTTTATTAATATCAGAAAAGGGCAAACAATTGATAGTAAGATTATTATCATTGTCTAGGTTTGACTCCCACAATTGACATTTATGTAGTGGAATAATTTTCCTAACATCAGAGCAAACAAAATTATCATTTTGGTATAATGTTGAATCATGCTTAGAGCAGCACAGCATTTGTTTTTATAGCATTCAATATATCGGCCTCTATGGGGGTGATAGTATTTGAATGGTCAATTGTGGGCATAACATCCCTAACATCGTGGCTAACAAAATGACAATTTTGGCCCAAAGTTGCATTTCTATTGAGGCAGCACTCCTGAGTTAATGCATCAGTAGACTGTCTATTTTTAGAAGTATTTGACAAACAGTGGGTGATGTTTATTGAAGCAGTTGACAGACCAAGTTCATTTAGATTTGCATACGACTCAGAGCCCTTACTCATTAATTGATCAGAAATACAATTTTTAGGACTGTTGTACAAGTCTGAAGTATCTAAATTAGGCGACACCTTCCTAAACCTATCTCGCTTTTGATTTTTGTTTGTTATGTCCCCATGGTAACCAAATGTTTCCAAAAATGTACTGGTCGTCTCCTGCTTTCAACTCATTATTACTTTTGGCCTCTCAATCAATCAATCAATAGTTCCATCCTCTAGTCGAGGGTTGGATGCAATGGTTCTCCACTTGTCCCGATGTTGTGCTGTTCTGATAGACTGTGAATAATTCAAGCCTGTCCACTGTGAAATATTTGTAAACCATGATGTTCTTGGTCTCCCTCTCCCTCTGCTGCCATTCACCTTCCCTTCCAACAATGTACGGTATATTGAACTCTGACGAATGATGTGGCCAAAATAAATAAGTTTCTTTGTCTGTATAGTGGCAAACAAGCTTTTCTTATTTTTAATTTTTCTGAGAACTTCTTTGTTGGTGATCTTCTTTGTCCATGATATTTTCATCATCCTTCGATAAGTCCACATCTCAAATGCTGCTAAACGTTTGTACATTTTCTTAGAGATTGTCCATGTCTCTGCCCCATACATTAGAGTAGACCACACATAACACTGAAGAATACGCTTCCTTGTTTGTATTAATATCTTACTTGATGTTAACACTCTATACATTTTGGAGAATGTTGTTCGGGCTATTGTTATCCTTCTTTTAATTTCTTCCTCACATCTCCCATCATTTGTAATCTTTTGTCCGAGATATATGAATTCGGATACTTGTTCTATGTTTGTGCCATCTATGGTTATATTGACATTTGGTTTATCTGTCTTTTTACTTATAACCATTGTTTTGGTCTTCCTGGCATTCATCTTCATGTTGAATAGTATTCCAGCTTTATTGATTCTATTCACTATATCTTGTAGGTTTTTCTCACTGTCTGCTAGTATTACACTGTCATCGGCATATCTAAGATTGTTGATGTTCATGCCACCTATTGTCACTCCCTTGCAATCTTCAATGTGTCTGAAAATCATCTCTGTGTACAGGTTAAATAGACATGGTGACAATACACACCCCTGTCGAACTCCTCGTTTAATCATAACTTCATCCGATAGGCCCTGCTCCATTTTTATAAATGCACGTTGTGTCCAGTATAAGTTCACAATTAGTTTAATGTCTTTGCCATTGACACCAATATCTTGTAAACATTTGATTAACAGTTCATGATTGACTCGGTCGAAGGCCTTCTCATAGTCAATAAAGCAGGCATAAACATCCTGGTTCACTTCACAATAACGTTCACAAATCATTCTCATATTGAAAATCCCTTCACGTGTACCTCTTCCAGATATAAACCCACTTTGTACGTTACTGATTTGTTCTTCAATTTTCTGTCTGTTTCTCAGTAAAATTATTTTCAGGATCATCTTCAACATATGACTCATCAGGCTTAATGTTCTGTACTCAGTACACAATGTTGGTTTTAGCTTCTTTGGGAGTCGTACAAATATGGATTCATTCATATTCAATGGTATAAATCCAGTCTCATAGATGTCAGTTACTAGCTTATGAATGATTTCAATCCCCACTTCATCTAGTCCTTTTATCATTTCTGATGTTATCTGGTCACTTCCAGGAGCCTTACCTGCCTTTAGATCATTGATAGCCTTCTCAACCTCTGATACTAATATAATATTCCCATCTTCTTTCTCGATTGTGGGTGGGTTCCCTCTGTCATCATTGTATAGTTCGTTTACATATTCTTCCCATCTGGACTTTATATCATCTTCTTCAAAGAGCATTTTGCCGTCTTTGTTCTTGATACATTTACTGCTTCTCTGTCTGTATCCTTGACCTGTTATCTCTTTCACTTTCTTGTGCATCTCTCTTGAACGATGTTGAGACTCAAGTTGTTCCACTACTTCACACTTCTTATTCCACCATTCATCTTTAGCTTTTTTGCATTCATCTTCTATTTCATTCTTCAGGTGTTTGTATTTAGGTGGATCAGTGGTTTTCACTTTCTTCCTTTCTGCCATCTTTTCTAGTATGGTTTGCGTCATCCATGATTGCTTTGTCTCTCGTTTTTTATTTGGTAACACCTCCTCTGCTGACTTGACCATGCTTTCTCTGAGAGCTTCCCATTCCATTTCAATGTTGTTATACTCTCTCTGAGGAGTTTCTTCATTCATCAGTACACTGAATTTGTTATGAACAGAGACATTATACTTAGTTCTGTATTTTGCATCTTTTAACATGTTCATATCCATTTGAATGTTGTTTTTAATTTTGTTCTGCTGTTTCAATTTCACTACCATACTGATTACTACTGGATTATGATCCGAACATATGTCAGCACCTGGATATGTCCTTGCCTGTTTGATACAATTTCGATATCGTTGGTTGACAAGAATGTAATCGATCTGGTTCCGACATACATCACCAGGGCTCTTCCATGTATATAGTCTTCTCTTTGGATGTTCAAATAAGGTGTTAGCAATTACTAGTTTTGATGTCAAACAGAAATTTATCAAGTATTCACCACGATCATTTCTCTCACCTAAGCCAAATCTTCCTGTTACTGGATATTCATGTTGTTCTCCAACTTTCGCATTCCAATCGCCCATAACAATTGTTATTTCTCCAGACTTGGTGTATTCCATTACCTTTTTGATGCTGTCATAGAACTCGTTGACTTCTTCATCATCGTGATCTGAGGTTGGTGCATAAACTTGCAGAATGTTTATATTGAACGGTTTTCCCCTCAGCTTCATCATAATAATTCTGTCAGATACTGGCCAGAATCCAATCATTGTGGCGGCAATGGACTTCTTCATCATAATTCCAACGCCATACTGATGTTTTTCATCTCCAGAATATATCATATCTACCTCACTATCACCTATCCTCCCGTCACCCGTCCATCTCGTCTCAGCTATACCTAGGATGTCAAGGTTTAGCGCTGTCATTTCCACTTTCAGGTTGTCATATCGGCCTGGTTTGTACAATGTTCGTACATTCCATGTACCAATCTTTAGCACCTTTCCTCCAGTTTTCAGTTGCCTGACATCAGATGCATACCTTCCTATTTTAGGCTTTGAGTTTACATTGTCATTACGAGGTTTCTTAATAGTTGAAGGAAAGGTGCCTCCACTGTAGCTATTAGAAGGCTTCCCCGCAGAGGGACCAGAGTTGTCTCCATCTCTAAATTTGTTTCCATTAATTACCATTGCTTACTATGGGTAAATACTTGGTAGGTTCCCCTTCCTTTCCAAGGTGACTGGCCACTTACTCATCTTTGTCAGAGTGTGCCCTGATGAGCCACATCATCTTGCTGTTACACCTTCAAAGCTATTGATCTTCTAACTCATCTGCTGCTCCAGTCTTCATGCACTTGAAGGGGTGACATCCCCTGACCACACCAACAAAGTTGATGTGCACCGCACTTAGTTTAGGCCGACAATTGAGTCGGTATGGCCGCTGGTGTGCACTACCAACTTCTGGTCTTCCCATAAATGGGACTAGCCGCACGGCAGCGGGGGTTTTAAATCAGAGTTTACCTTCTCCTAGATGAGCAGTCAGCCAAGATTGACGAGCCCCACCTGCCCGAAGCATCTGGTTTTGAGGCGCCAGAGATCCGCCTTTGCCCCTTCTCCCGTCAGTAGAAACAGTTTCGCCTCGTGAAGGCCGGGAGTTGGACTTGGTTATCAGAGGCTGTTTGATACGCATGCCATGAGAAAGTACTTTATAGGTAGTGAGAGCTTATCCTCACTATCACTTCCGGCAATAATAACCTTGAAACCCTCTAAGAGGCCTAATTCCCAAAATCCTGCTTACTATCTCCTGATGTCTTGTTTATAGTTTCGTCTTGGTTACTTTTCTTCTTCTGACTTTATTTTTACTAAAGCAATCTATTTCTTTATGAACATTAAAACATTTGTATTTAAACGCACACCATGAGCAGCAGTGACAATATCTATTAGGCATCACACCATGTGTAGCCATAAATCCAGTCCAGTAAATGCATATTCTGCCATCCACATCTGAGCTATAATCTTTGTTATAAATTCCTGAATTGTCAATTTTATCCGTTTTAAAGATTAGTCTAGTACCTAATGCGCAAACGTCTCCTTGAATATCTTTAATAGCATAGTGATCTTACCATCCCGACGGCAATCGTCCATCTATTATCATAGTAAATGTCCGCTCGCTCCATACCAGACATGTCTGCCATTCCCAATCTGTGGGTAGAGATTTCCTTCATATGATTTTGTATGTAAGGAACCCAAGATTTGGGGAGATCTGGGTCCTTTTGCATTCAAAATAATGCCGAAAAGTACTCACACCATGTGGATTCGCCCAGTCCGACCTTTCCCTTACGTTCATTTTGTATTGCATAATTATTTGGCATGAAATCTTTCTTACCCTGCCTTTTGAAAGCCCCACAGCTTGGAGAAGTTGTTGTATGAGTAGTGGTGATTTGTCTGTCCTGATATCAGGATCTGACTCGGTGGATCCTGGCACCAGGAGCTCTGATGACGTTTGTCCACACCCACATGTCGGAAGATTGCCTTGCTCGAACGCCATCTTGGCACATCTCCTTCCCGGTTTGTAGGTAGATGGCACCACGTTGGCTCATCCAACGTTATGACAGGTACAGAAGTTGCCACATCCAGTTTGCAGTTTGCGCTGTCTTCCATCACATGTCGCCACGTCTGACCTCCCCGCAAAGATTTCCATTTCCGGCTCCAACGCTGCCAAGGTTTGAATTTTTTCAATCGACACCTATCCAAGAGCTTTTTAGTTGTTAACTCGAAGAGATCTATTACTGCTTGTGTTGTTAATGAATTAGAAACTAAGGTAGGAAGATTCACTAACGGGAGGGGGAGAAGAGAGGGAGAGAAGAGATGGAGGGAGGGAGGGAGGGAGGGAGGAAGAAGAGATAGAGAGAGGGAGGAAGAGAGATAGAGAGAGGGAGATAGAGAGGGAGGAAGAGATATAGAGAGGGAGGAAGAGAGATATAGAGGGAGGAAGAGAGATATAGAGACGGAGGAAGAGAGATAGAGGAATAGAGATAGAGAGAGGGAGGAAGAGAGATAGAGAGAGGAAGAGAGAGGGAGGAAGAGAGATAGAGAGGAAGAGAGATAGAGAGAGGGAGGAAGAGAGATAGAGAGAGGGAGGAAGAGAGATAGAGAGGAAGAGAGAGAGGGAGGAAGAGAGATAGAGAGAGGGAGGAAGAGAGATAGAGAGGGAGGAAGAGAGATATACAGAGGGAGGAAGAGAGAGGGAAGAGATATAGAGAGAGGGATGAAGGGAAGGGAGAAAGGGGAAGGAGAAAGATTATTATAAATATTTTAAATTTAAAGTTTATATTTATGTTTTAATTTTAATTGTACTTTAATGTATAACAAATAAATGATGGCATGCCTTTACTGAACGCGGACACAAAAATTAAAATTGACAGTATATTTATTTATTTAAACATCTTGACATATTTACATATATACATAAAAATGTACAAACAATATATAAACATACAATATATATATACATATTTACATACAAATGTACAAAGATAAATAAAAACTAAGACTATATATCTACACATATTTACAATCACTTCTCTCCCTTGCCATTAGAAGTGGCATCAGCTGGCGACTGTGTGGCTGACGAGGGGAATAAGTCCAAATTTGCGCCCAACATGCCAGATATCCCGGACAGCCCCGACAAGTTCAATAGTCCTTCTTGGCTGGCCGACTCAGACAAGTTCACTTGGGTGGGGTCGCCGTGTGTCGGAGTCGCGATGTCTGTGGCAGCGCAAGTCCCCGCCACAGTGGGCGGAGCACCCGCGCACACCACGACTCCGGGAGAGTCCCTAATGTCCGTAGTTGTCCAGCAGTGTGTGGCGGTGACGGCCGTACCGCCAGCGGAGCTGTGGCCGCCTCGTGACCCACGGAGGTTGGAGGTAGAGGCTGAGGCGGAAGACTTGGCAGAGGCGGCTGTGGCTGTGGCTAATGATGAATGTGCGGCTGCCCCATATAGCACTGCACATACTCGTGTGTCTGTGAAGCCCATGGTGATGCCGGTGATGGCTGGTGAGTCCACTGGTGGGGTTGAGGCTGGTATGCCTCACTTGCAGACACACAAGCAGGTCCAGGAGCAGGTGCAGGAGCAGGTGCAGGAGCAGGTGCAGGAGCATGTGCCGGAGCAGGAGCAGCCACACGAACCACCGGGCCCACAAATGTTCCTTCCTCCTCCTCCAGATGGTGTGACACCATGCGGTTGAGTGGACCGCAAACGGACACAAGCCGCTCCTCCGGCATCGTGAGGATCATGTCCCGCACATAGTTGGCGAATGCCACTAGCTTCGTCACCGTCACCGTCGGTGTCGGAGGCGGCTACATCACCTTGAGGATGTCCCCAGACTCGTCAAACCTCTTGTGGATGGCAGCGAGGAGGTTGTCGTCGACTGGGGCAGATCGCTTCCCTCTCCCCACTCTCGGGATGTAGCGGGGGGAGTGGGTGGAAGCTCCTCGTCCATCGCCACCTCCACATTGGTCGGGACATTCTCCTCCATGCTGAGATCGAGCTGCGGAGACGTGACAGGAGCGGCCAACTGCAAGACAAAATCATAAAATAACATAAGTAACATGAACGCAAATCGATATTTCGACAAAAGACACGACAAGTCAACAGTAAATAAAAAATATATAAAGCAAAAATAATTAACGTTAAATGCAAATGGGTCATTCTCTGAAACTGGGCACCAAAGTGTGACATGGGTCATCCAAAATTAAAATCTGAAAACCTTTCATTTCTTTTTGTAATAATAGAGCTGAATACATGTCTGTTCCCTTACCATATACAAAAAGATAATTATTTTCATTCCTAGGGTGTGAGGGGGGTGTCAATTATTGAAAATGATATCATCACTCGCGTAACATGGAACCCAAATAACCCAAGAAACATTGTTATTTTATCACTCCTAAGTGCATTTTTTCACTTTTCGACCTTTATTCTTTGTCATCTAGTACATTCTGATAGAAATCCAGTGAAAAAAGTGAATAGCTTTGGATTAATTGGGAGTTTGTTAACAGCGGAAAATTACAATTCATGTGGACAATTTTGTCATTTATATATTTGTGTTGACATTTGAATGAATATACTATTTTAGTGTAAAAATTAATACTAACTACCCAGAATACAGGTTAGACAACAAAAAGGGAAAAAAATATTAGAAGACTGACTTAATCTAAGCTTTAGATTGTTTATCACCATGGTAACATGGAAACCAAAACACTGAAACAGACAATCCAAATGTCAGAAACACATTCTATGGGGAAGTGACAGGCAGAGGAGTGGCAGTCTAAGGATCAGCATTGGGGCATAGAATTTCTCTTTTCCACTCCCCTGTCACATGCATGGTCTCACAGGCGCCGACACCTGCTTGGTACTGGTTACAGAAGCAGGATAGTTCATGGGTTAAGAGCACATGTGGCTTAACACATCTAACAGAGTGGAGTGAGCGTGTTCCTTTCAGTGTTTGGGTAGCTCTGTTTCGCTTCCTTGCAATGTCATCTCTTGGCACCCAAAAGAAGGACCGCAGGAAGTGCTTGCATTCTCCTGCATGAGGCTGCTTATTTAGTTTGCTCTCAAAGCAGTAGTCAAATAAGTCCTTTGCAGAAGCAATGGTAGCGGAGCCTGTCTTGACTGCATTGGCCGCATGGTGTTTGATGACTGCACTTTCTCCATCTGATGGTCCCTTCCCATGCCGTGAGCCAAAGTAGTTGCGCTCCCACGTACAAGCAAAGTCAACAGTAGCACATGATATGTCAGCAAAAGGCCCCTTTGACTTGTGCTGGGCACCACAGCCATCAGTCCACTGGATAACATGTTCCAGCTGGATAACTCTTGTTTGGCGGAGATGGTCGATGGCCACTTTTGTGAAGCTGAAGACTGCATCAAAGTCATGTTGTTTATCATCACTTACAAAGACAAGAGATTCAGATACAGTCTCCCCACAAGAGGAGCAGGCATAGTATGTAACTATGGGGTGAACTGTTACCTGCTCATGATACCAGTGGGCAGCCTGGATTTCATCCTGATGCGAGCAGGTAAAGTTCTCCGCAAAGTCCAATACCATTCCAACAGTGTTGCGGGGAAAGGGAACCTGTTTCCGCATTACTTCAAACTGCTGATGTTGCCAATCAGCTCGGAAGAGGTGTTGGGCGAGAAAGATGACCTCTTCCTTCAGTTCATCCACCAGCTGTGCCACAGTCCCTTCTTTCCGGTTCAGCATTTTGCGGCAAACCCTTTTCCCATTGAGCATGGTGACCTGGGTCTCCCACTTAAACCAAGACGAGGAGCCTTGCTGCAGAAGTGGATGCAGGTGATGAGCCATATTGTCAGCACTGCAGGTGTGGCAATTTCGGTAGACACAGTCTTTTTTCCATTCACCCTCTTGCCTGCCACAGGTGATTAGGTCGACAGAATGGTAAATGTGGCGGATACGACAGTTATTGTTTATCCTGGTTGCAATCCCATTGATTGCCCGCAGTTTTAGTTCAACGTTTGTGCAATATTCACACAGGCACTGTCGCAGCTGGTTTTTCCTCATCGGGTGAATATGTGCCGGCCGACATTTGGAAAAGTGACTGAAGCTGACAGCCTCATCAACTTCCTCAACAAACTCCTTGTGCAAGTCTTGCAAAGGCTTTGTCAGCACTGCTGCTGCTTTCCCAGTTTTCTTTGAAACCAGCTTTTTGTGTGGCAGTGGTGTTGATGCCATCTCGAGGAAAGCTATTGCTTTGGATGCCATTTTTCTTTCTTTTTTTACTTTTCTGGAGAAAGTTGTGCCAGAATTGATTTTTACTGCCGTCCTTCTGCTGACACTGAGGGTAGACGAACATGCTTTTACCGAGGCATTTCTTCGGCAGATTGACAGAAGAACACGGCGTATGTGGCATTCAGCAGCTGACCGTTTCCTCTGCAGTCCTTTCAGTTTTCTGATGACTTCTTGGCCCAACATTCTCTCTTGTTCAGCTCTGTTTCCTGTCCTGAGATGACGGAAGAGGATCCTTTTCCTTGGGAGAGGCTTTAGTTACTAGGTCTGTGACCGTGCTTACAAACTTCCTCGGGCTTGATGGGAGAGCTGCTCGTGCCCGTGACAGGGCCTTTCTTCTTGCCGTAGGTGTTCTCAGTGGTTGCTCCTTGTGGACAACTGATGATGCTTTGGTTTCTACCTGAGAAGCGACTATCTTCTTACGATACTGATTCCTTCTTCTCTCATTTATCCTCCGTCGCTTTTGTGAGGTCATGTTTTCTTTCTGTTTTTTTTTCTCCTCACGCCATTTACTCCTCTGCTTTTCTTGGCTAATCCTTGTCAGTCTAGGTTTTTCCGCTTGCTCTTTTTTCCTGGCTCGCATTGCTCTCATCCTCATCCTCGCCTGCTCTCTCTGTAGTGCCTTCATCTGTTCAGAAGAGTTGTCATGATAGGCCTTGCATGCCTCTCTGCATTTCACCTTGTACTGCACATATTCCTCAGGATTGTTCTGCTGCATCCGATCCTTCCAGTCTCTGGTAGCTTGAGCTGCTGTCTTTCTTTCCTTTTTTTCTATTGGTTGAAGAGATGATGGATCAGCTGCTTCTGGAAGCTGATGTTTTTCTGCAATCCTACTGCTCTGTCGGTTGAACATCTAAAAAGATTGAAAGAAAATACAGAAACATTAGAACAAAAGTTGTAATTTTATTTCTGGTTGACGACATCTACAAAGATTGACAGAAAATACATAAACAGAACAAAAGGTTTAATTTTATTTCTGGGTGATGATGCAATGATCAAACACTCAGCCTACATAATAAGTTCTATAGCCACATTCAATGCATGCATGTAAAAGTCAATAACTAAAAATATATGAAGGTAAGTTATAATTTCAATGATTTTATCACATTTAAACTGCTTCATCAAAATCACATCACCATCGTAAATTTGTGCACGTTTTACAATGATCAAACACCCAAACTACACGTACTAGACACCGACTGCACTCTAAAACAGAATGTGAACGAGAAACCCTAGGGAAAACACATAAAAAACAGCCACATACTTTAAACATCTGCTTAATAACATTAATATATAACAATATCTTACCTTCAAGTGCAGTCAGGATGTTTTGATTCACTTCAAGATCACTTGCGTAACGGAGATTTGTTGGTGGAAACAGTTTCAAAATACTGGTCTTCTACACGAGTGAAAGCACTGACAAGAGCAACACGTGTATACATGTTCTTCCGCCGACTCACATATATCACTACACACAAAATAGTTCATTATATTGGTTACATTAGAAGCAGACATGCATTTTAATAAATACATCGTAAGACTTGAATTTGGAAACCATACTCATAACAAACAGTTAAAGTCCAATAACTTTGCAAAAATGGTGGTTTTAGTTTTCGCTAATCTGCTCAGATGCATGCAGTACACACGAGCAGCCCACAGGCTAAAAATAGTCCCCTACACGTGGTCAGAGCCTTTGTTTATGAGGATGATGCAAGATATGTAGTTCCGGAAACAAAGCGTTACGATGCTGATAAATTCACAAGTTGTCTAAAATATCAAGTTACACATTTTGGTCAGTTAAAAAAGTTTAACACAATAAAATATGTCTTATTAGAGATTTATTTTTGGCAACTTCTAAATTTTTAATTAATTCATTAAGTGTTTATGACAAAATCAATGTTTTGGTGCAAGCCATGTCACAAATTGAGGCCCCCAACTTTTAGTCCTGACAGCAATTTTCACTCAAACCACACAATCAAAAAAAATTTAAATTGTATATTATCTTTGTTATTTCTAATATGTATATAGATGTGATTTAAAATGAAACCAATGATATTTGACACAAATTAGTTTTATAATAACCATTTGAAGTGGGTGCCCCACACTGTGCCCAGTTTCAGAGAATGACCCATATGGATTTATAACGATTATATCTCGATACATCTATTGTCAATATCTCGATTTAAGAACAACTACACAACAACTCAACATTAAAGAAATAAATAACATTTAACAAATTACTAGAATATTTACATAAATACAACAAAAGCATAACATAACAAACTTAGAATACGAGCGGTTTTACGAGAATACTAACGGCCGCACTTGTCAGAACGATAAAAGATTATGTACTTACACTCCTGCAGGTCGGTGACGGACGACGGACTGCAGGAACCCGAACTTGCGCAGGATCCACTGCTCCCGCTCAGTCAGCTCAGCAGCTCCATCCCCGCTTTTTTTCTTGTGGAACCGCGTTTTCGTGTCCCTGAGCGACTTGAACCACTTCTGGAGATGGACTGTTGTGGTCCCCAGAAGTGTCGCCTGGTCCTCCCACATCTTGGCCTTTCTGTCTGAGCGGCGGTAATCCGTGAGCTTCATGTTCCACATGATGGGGTTCTCCTGGAGGAAGTCCAACATTTGATCCTCCTTGAAGACCGACAGAGAACAGTTGCTCTTCTTGGCCCTCCGTCTCTTTGACGCGGAGAGGCCACCGGTGCTGGTGGAGGCGTTGGAGGCGGCAGAGGCAGCATTGCGTCGTCGACCTCTCCACTTCCATCTCCAGCTCCTCCAGTGGATAGTGGTGTTCTGGAGAGTGGTGTTCTGGAGAGTGGTGTGTAGAGTGGCGAGGTGGCAAGGCAGGTGAGGAGGCTGGTGATGGAGAGCATTGTAAAGTCTGCCTCTTTCTGCCTCTCCCATGGCCTAGTCCTCCTCCTGTAGTCACAGCAGCTCTGGAGGCTATGTGTAGTAGTAGCAGTAGCAGAAGCAGCAGCAGCAGTGGTGTTCCTCTTAGCAGGCATGGTGGCAGAGTGAGGGGAGACTGTTGCTGCAGGCTATATATACCCAGGAGCCACCAGGCGGCGGACCGCGCAGAGATAACATAGGTCGCGCATAGGTTTCGCATACTCTCCTCATACGCTCCTCATACGCTCCTAAAATAATCATACACTCCTCATACGCTCCTCATACGCTCCTCATACACTCCACATGCCAATCAAAACCATCAAAAAATGTCACAGCACGCTCCCATACACTCCTCATACGCTCCTCATAGGTTCCACATATGTTCAAACCCACCCGAGAGGTCACCAAAGGTCATCATAGGCCGGCACCTGCAGGACTTACGTAGGCTTTCAATACGCTCCCGCTATACGCCGTAATGTGACAGGGCCTTAGCATTTGGTAGTCTTACATTCAGTAATTGTACATTTGTTAGTGTTACATTCAGTCATCCTACATTTGCTAGTGCTATGTTTAGTCACCCTACATTTTGGAGTGCTACATTCAGTAACCCTGCGACCAGACGGGATGGCTGAATGAGTTAGAGCATCCGTCTCCCGTGCTGGTAGATCATGTGGTCGTGGGTTTGAACCCTGGTCGAGTCAAACCAATGACTTACACAATTTATACTTGTTGCTTCCTAGCCAGGCACTCGGCATTATTAGGACAGGGCAAGGACTGGTGTGCTCAGTGTCAGGATAATGTGACTGAGTGGGATACCAGGTCATGGTGCTGGCAGCCTGATTTCCCAGTGGGACAGCGCTATAAAGTCGACATTCAGTGCCTTGCAATTGGTAGTGCTACATTTTAATGGCCCCAGCTTTGGCAGTGCTGCCTTTCAGTAGCCCGACAATTGGTAGCACTTCAGGTTAATAACCATACACTTATATCTGGTAGCGCTATCTTTAGCAGCCCCACAATAGACTACATCACCATTCCAGCCACTCGGTGCATTGTGGGATGCCTAGAAGAAGCACATGGCACATGCTAATACACTGGGTGAAACTATGAAATGTGCTAGTTTCAGCTCATCTCAATTCTTGTTTGAAACATAGAATACCAACTAAAAATATATATAATAAATTAAGATATTATCCAGCATTGCACATTTACATCAATATATTCAGCACATCTTATGCCATGTGAATTTAGATTTAGACAAATATGGGCACTCAAACTAGTGTTAGAGCCATAGCCAGAGGCAGTAGGATAGTAGGTAATAATTAATATATAGAAGAGAACTGATAAGTGGTAGTGTCCTTGTTTATATTCCCATAATTGATTATAGAGCATATATATATATATCAATCAATCAATGGGTGCCGTCTTCTCGAAGAAGGTTGGCTGCAATGGACCTCCATCTCTTCCTGTCATTCGTTCCTCTCACGCATTCAGCATAGCTCATTGCTGTCCACTCAGTGATGTTGTCCATCCATGTTGTTCTCCTTCTCCCTCTTGGTCTTTTCCCTTCTATCTTCCCTTCCAGTATTCTTCTCTGTGATTCCTGGTGTCGTATCATGTGGCCAAAGTATTTAATTTTTCTGTTTTTGATCGTTTGTATTATCTGTCTCTTTATTTTCATTCTTGTTAGGACCTCCACGTTGCTTATCATTGCTGTCCATGGAATTTTTAACATTCTTCTGTATTGCCACATTTCAAATGCCTCGAGCTTTGTTGTTATTGCTTTCTTCAAAGTCCATGTCTCGCAGCAATATAAAAGTGTAGACCACACATAGCATTTTAGCAGTCGGAGTCTTGTTTTTATATTTATGTCTCTAGATGTTAGTACTTTCTGCATCTTTAGAAATGTTGTTTTGGCAATGTTTATTCTCCGTTTAATCTCTCTCTCACATCCGCCATCACTAGTTATTAAATGGCCCAGATACACAAATGACTCTACCTGCTCCAAGATTACACCATTAACTTTTATCTCTATATATATATAGAAAGAGAGAGACGGGGAGAGGGAGGGGCAGGGGTGAGAGCGGAGGCGGAGACAGAAAGAGAGGGAGGATTATGAAGGTACATATACACACTGATCATTGTTTCATACCCACGACCTCTCACATTAGGAAGCATATATACAGCAAATACAACCAGACATCGCATCCCGTAGGACAAGCCCGCAAAACTGCCAACAGTGCAGACATGCCCGTTCTGATGGGTCCTGAGATGTTCCTAGAACGTAAAGCACCAATCTACACTCGGTCCAATCAACACTGGGTCGGTGGTGGCCAATGTCTTTGGCAGTGTGTGATTAAGGGTAGATGCACTTCTGGTGGATCAGTGACGAAGGTGATGATGACCTTTGACACCTGATTACCAGCGCGATGCAGTACACCACGTGAGCAACCACACATGCCAGCAGCGGAAAGGCGCATGCCTTGGAGAACAGTCTAATTGCTGCACGAATGTAGAAGATGTTCCCAATTGATATTGCAATTAACTAGTCATTATCCCTGATAATTAGATATTTTTCACTGTAAGTAATTGGATGGGAAGGAACCAGATGGAATGTTTGACTGGTTCATTCCTTTTCTAATCGGGAGTTTCTTGTGATATATCAATCTTCATCGAGTTAAGCCAAATGTGTACATAGGTGATACCTGTCACCGTTTTGACTGTTGCCCCTCATTACTAGGATAGGACAAAGCCCGGTTTGCTCAGTGGCAGGATAATATGACCGAATGGAAGATCCGGTCATGATGCCCAAGCACGGTATTCCAGTGAGGCAGCATTGTGAATTTACCATAAGTGTGTCACCTTCCTGGTATGGCTTTTGATGTTGCCTGGTTGTAAACCCCAATAAATCTGACCTGGGAAGGAAGGTTAGTTGTACTTGTAGGGAATTCTTTTGTTTTTAAACCGCCAAAATCCCTTCATCTGGTGCACAAGCAGCAGGGTCAGCTATGGTGTATAAGAAGCAGGGTTATCTATGGCGTATAAGCAGCAGTGTTATATATGGTGTATAAGCAGCAGTGTTATATATGGTGTGTAAGCAGCAGTGTTATATATGGGTGCATAGCAGCAGTGTTAGGCATGGTGTATAGTAGCTGTCTTATATATGGTGTACATAAGCAGCCATGTTTGCTTGTTTGTTGTTGTTTTGCGTCCTGTCAGGACGGGTACTGACTTGTGACAGTGCGCACTCATGGTGACTTTATAGTGCTGCCTGTAATATATGTATACGCGTGGCGATTGGGAATACCCCCCCACGTGACATGACGTCATGGATGACGTCAGGAGATGACGAAAAATAAACCAGTTGGAACTAGCCTTCGCCGTGTGTAGTCGTTTTGTGTCTTGCTACATATTACACTGCCCCACTGGGAAACCAGGCCACCAGCACCATTCAGTCACATGATCCTGACACTGAGCCAACCAGTCCTTGCCCTATCCTAATAATGCCAAACATCAGGCTAGGAAGCGACTAGTATCAATTTTAAAGTCATTGCTTTGACCCGACCAACACAAACCCACAAACTCATGGATTCGGATCTCCCGATCTCCCAAAACAGGAGCAGCCATGTTTTGCATGGTGTATAGCAGGTTGGAGAGCTTACCTCGTTTAGGCTATGGTGGTTAAACTACCTACTTTGACTCCCGGTTCAAATTCGACGGTCGAATTTCATATAGGATTAATGTGCAGGTTCACAAATATGGTTGTGGAACACTGAGTTTTGGGATGTTTTCATATTGGAATACATAACTATAAAGCAACAAATTATATCTAATTTCCTGAATATTCCTAGGACATTTAGTTGGGGCCGGATTGAGTAAATTAACAGTGAATATTAGGAAATAATTCAGTAGTTACAACTCATGGCTACAGGACAGAACTGCCCAAAATAGAACTGTGTTGGTATAGCCATAAATCCCAAACAATAGAGGAACCTCCAGTCAACCATGGGGGTATATGCTGGTCTGTGGCCCACTCATATACTTCCACTTGCCATTGGGGGAGGTCCTGTGGGGACTGTTGTACATCATTTAGATATATTTTTTGCATACCAATATGTATATGCATAATAAATAATTCACTGTGATTATGCATCTGATGAGTGAAACAGACTACACATGGGTTAACTTACCAGTGACAAATGGAGGACCACTCTAAAATATGTGATACAGTCATCTCTAAATACAGTATGTATTCAAGGTTAAAGAAAATTACTGAAAGTAGTCTGAAATTTTCTACCAGCGACACGAGGCTTCAGACATGGCAAATTACAGTCTCGTCGTGGTCGCCATTTTTGTAAAGTCGTCGGCTGGCAGCTGTAGTTGTCTAGGCAGGCTAAATAGGAAATCACTACAGGCAAGTATAAGAAAGGTAGAGTATAGAGTTAAAGGTAGAGAGAGCTTGCACCCTCAGGTTTATTCTTATATATGGTTTTAGAATCCAAGATGGCCAATGGGGGCGGCTAAGAAAATTGTGCTTGGAGAGTTGTGCGGTGGAAAACCGCAATGCTAGACAGATGGTGAGACGATTGTTCTTGGAGAGTGGCTTGTGAGGAAATCACAACACTATATAGGATGCGGTGAGAATATTGTGTTTTGAGAGTGGCGTGGATGAAAATTACAACACTAGACAGGGTAGTATATAAACAGGGGCGGGTGTTGCGGTTTAAAATCTCAGTGTGTTTAGATTCTACGCTCGGGGTTCTGCGCATGGGTCAAAATCGAACGGCATTTCAGCGTATTCGACTAATCAACTCGGGTGACCCTAGCAAATTTGTTATGCCCAAATGTGACGTCATAGCCTCCTAGCCAGCCCCAGCCAAGAGGTGGGTTAAACTTTTTGCACAAGGGACGCGTTTTTGTCAACTCCACTCGCAGTGTTCTATTTGAATTTCTAGCAACTCGGGTGACCCAAGTCACCTGGGTCGTGTTAATCGGATACACGCATGTGCATAACCCATTGACGCATGCGCAGAATCCCGAGCGTAGACTATAAACACACTGATATTTTAAACCACCACACCGGTAAGAGGATTGTGATTGGAGAGTGGTGAGATACTGCACCAACCAGACACGGTCAGCCCGAGGTACGGTCAGCCCGAGGTTTGTTAGCGCTGGGTGAGGTAGGGAGAGAAGCTAGGGGTGGTCAGGGTGGGGTGAGTGGGGGAGGACGGTGGCATGAACAAGTGAGTTGGGAAAACAGGGGTCGGGTAGCATGTGCCATGATAAAGAAAGCACCTAGCACGTCTTCTGTCATTAATACCCCAATCACACAAGAGCCAGCGTTCGCCGCCAACCTCCTTACGCCCAAAAGGTTGCCAACCTCCCAGCGTCCCATTCGATACATTGATTCAATTATGTGGGCGGCGCCAGGCTATCGCCGCATCAGCCCCGGGGCAGCGCCGTTTCAGGGCCGGGGCGGCACCAGGGCAGCATCAGGGCGGTGCCAGGGTGGCACCAGGGTGGCGCCAGGGCGGCACCATAGTGCCTACCACCCGGTGAGCGCGGCATTGCATATTTTGGCACTGCTAGGTCGGTGCCAACTCGCCAACCCCTAGGTTGGCGACCTGGTGGTGCCAGGGCGGTGCCAGGGCAGCGCCAGGTCGCCAACCACTGTTTAATGGCGCCGCCGGAACAGGACGCAAGGAGGTTGCACGTGCTGCAGCAGCAACCTCCTTGCGCCCAAAATTTCCGAAATGGATGCCGGGAGGTTGGCAACCTCACGGCGCCAGTGCGTAAGGAGGGCATAAGTAGGAAGTTTTGACGTCGCAAATCGATTGTAAGCGAACGCAGGCCTCGTGTGACTGGGGTATCAGTCATTCAGACACGCCGTGTGAAGGCCGAAGTAGACACGACATGTGTTGAATCAGTTTTTAACAGAATCTCCCATCAGTTGGTTTCCATGACAGCCACATATATATGTCAGCCACCTCCCAAGTAATCTACTATGACTTTCGTATGAGTATGATCTCATATAAGATAATTGGGACTGCAATAGCTAGACGAATGCATGACTGAAGGCCCGTTTATAGGTTTGACGGTGTGTGACGCCGTCAACTTTACGCCGGTTGGCACCATGTGATGCCGCAAAATGGTGGGGAGTGAACATGGTCTTGAAAGTCTGAATGCTTTCATGCATACGGTCGCCAACGTTGACCTATTCCCAATGTCAACGCAGTAACAAAATTAGTGCTGCAGCAATGCAATGTCTATGCGGAGCATTTATTTTTTGCAAATAAATTTTAAAGCTCTCATTGCGTCGATTAAAAAGATCTTAATGCGCGATTGAAGAGGAAGATCTGAAGTATTTAATTTAACCTAAGACTAGTAGTAAGAGCAATTTCCTTTGAAAAGATTCAAAAGCAGAGATAATAGTGAAAGTTGGGATATTCTGAGTCTCAGTCTGAACTGCCGACGTATGGAAGCACTGACCTTGAAAGTTCAACATAGTTGAACTCTGGTCAAAGCTATAAGGTCACAAGACAAATGCTCACACTCTTAATAAAAAAATAGTGACAACAGCTAACAAGAGGTAGTCAGTTGTTCTCACCTATCACACCTCATTTCACACCTCCTGAATTACACATGTTAGGTATGTGACTAAACAAATTTAATTCATATAATTGTATAATTGGTACCATTGGAAAAAACTGAATTACTATTAAAATGGTCTTTAAAATCTTGATTCTAGGACAAATATGAAGAAGGCTATGTCATTGTGAAAGTTGACAATTGGGGTGAATTTCCATCCTTTGTTTTAATAGAAAACAAATACAAACCTTTGACCAGTCCCTTAAGAAATAGATTTAATAATAGTTTGACATATTATACTTGTGACATGTATATGTATTATTGTATATGTATATGATTTTTTAAACAATTAATTGTTGTCAGCTTTTGTCTCTTTTCATTAAGGGTGTGAGCTTTGTAGTCTTGTGAGCTTTTGTCTTGTGAGCTTTTGTCTACACACCCATCGAAACTGGACTCATTACTTAGATGTTGCATGTTTAAAGTTGCGTAGTTCGGTGGTTTTGAGTTTCTACCATTATTTGATATTTATATATAAGAGGAGGTTGATCGTTTATAATCCACCTTATTTTAGTTTGAGGTAAGTTTGATTATAAATGATTAAATTTAGAGATTTTGAAGTGAAAACGTGCCAAATTAATGTTGGCATGCACATCGAAATGCTGCCACTATAGTTTTCAACATTAACAGGTTCTATTTAAATGTATTCACTACTCCCCTCTATGCACCATCACATGCTTAATGTACTAGTAGCAAAGTGGGATTATTGTTTTGGTTTCGAAAATTTCATCGGGTTGTGCATGCAGATTTAATCCGAAAGGGGCCAGGCATAGACAGTGTGGCATTTCCGGGAGCTGTGCTGACTGGTGATTCATTATACAGTTAGCTGACTGTCTGAGAGACTGTGGCTACATGTATCAACCACCACCTCAACTAGATACACTCCTACACTATTTAGCAATTGGATAGGCTTTGTTCTTTCTGTAAATGGACCGCGGTGGCCCAATCGACGGGCTGGCTTTCCGTGCGGGATGTCGTGGGTTCGAAACTTGACAGAGTTAAATCAGTGACTAAACAAAAATATTGGCACTTGTTCTTACATGGCCCGTCGCACGGGATTTCTAGGATAGGACAAACGCTGGTTTGCTGAGTATCGGGATAATGTCACTGTGTGGGTTATGGTGCATGTGACAGTCTCTCAGTATAGCAGCACTATAAAGTCACCATGACTACGTGTTGCCACAAGTTGGGGCCCGTCCTGATATGACCTTAGATATTGGTAGAACATAAAACACAAAGAAACAAAATTGTTCTGTTATCCACCAATCCCATGCACCCTCTTCCCCTACACACTCTCTTCACCTACACACACTGCGGGTTTGATAACAACGACCTCTGTGAGCGTGAGTACATTACACCAGGGGCCATATGCAGGAGTCAGTGTTAGCGAGCCAAAACGCGTTTTGAGCGGATTTCTGGTTTAGCGCCGAAAAGTCGGTATGCACGAGTCAGTGATAGGCCTAACACTGCACGTTTAAGGTCCGCGACACTAACCCCGTTTCATATGACGTTTACGGGCGGTGTTAGCGTAAGGTTATATCCAAATCTATTAAATGCTATCATATTTAACAGAATTAAATACGCAATAAGTGAAATTTCATGAAATTAACCCTAAATTCGAAGCAATATTAACGCTGTCGCCGTAACGGCGGCGATATTAATACTTATATTTTCGAATCGACGAACGTAAAGTAAACAAATGGCCGCCGCTGCCAGTATGGAAAGCGACGTCGATGTGGCGGCTGCGGCGATTTGTTTACATTACATTCATCGATTCGAAAATATAACTATTAATATCGCCGCCGTTACGGCAGCAGCATTAATATTGCTTCGAATTTAGGGTTAAATTGATCAAATTTCACTTATTGCGTATGTAATTCTGTTAAATATGACAGCATTTAATATATTTAAGCCTAATATATGGGTACAGACGCAGAGGGATTTCCCAAATCTATAAATAAATTCAGGTTTAGCTACAATGTATGTGTTACGCGCTCCTGCATATGACTTGACACACTTCCCGATGTCGGTGATAGCTAAACGGTAACAGGCTCTAACACCAAACCCCGCTAACACTGACTCCTGCATATGGCCCCAGGGGTGTACAAAGCGTGTTTGCCTGACCCAGCTGGTTGTGGCGCTCACGACTTGACTCTTCTATATAATATCCAGCCGGCCTGTCCTGCTGTTGGCAATCGATGCATAGATGTTTGATTTTGGTATATTGGGGTTTTACGACACAGTAACACCAACGATCATATCAAGAGCATTCACCCTATTCATGCGCAACCTAATTAGGCATCAGAACGAGGCTGAGTAAGCGTCGGTATTGGAAATGGGCATAAGACACTACTGTATGTTGATGTGTATGAACTACTAGATAAATTAAAGGAGTACAATTTGAGGATATTAACTTTTGAAACTATCATACTAATTTTTGCTTACTTTTTTTTCTATTTATTGGTCAATTTTCATGAAGATTGAGTGATGATCAGATGCATTTCAGTAGACAATGTCAACAAAGTCACTCACCTTGGCTACGAATCTTTTCTTAAATTCTAAATTGCATAACTTTCTTAATATAGATATATTAAAAAAATATATTTTAGCCCTTTTAAAGCTTTTATTAATTTGTAATTACTAAGACTAGTTGTTTAACTCTGTTGCACAGATAGCTACGCTGACAGTGCTGCATTACATGATACCACCATAACTATGCAGACTTGAAGTTGACAGTCACATTGTAGTTAAAGAATGGGGAAAATCACCATGCAAGGGTCACCCAATCTTCGTGAAAATTGGCCAATAGATAGAAAAAAGGTATGCAAAGATGAATATGTTACGTTCAAAAATGAATACCCTCAAATTTGAGTGATTTCGAGAGGTTTTGGTTACAAAATAGTTTTCACATTACTTTACATACACCCTCGCCTCGCAGACGCGTAAGTGCCGTCGGTCTGGTTTCAACATGGCCGCGGCGTGAATAGGGTGAATTGACCTTTAAACTGATAGCATAAACGTACTATTCATTTTCTTTCATTTACTATATCTTGTGGTGTATAATTTATTGTGAAAATTAACCGCAGCGTTTTATGTATTACGTTGACTAATTGTGGAGTACGATGGGTTATACTATTTTATTGAACAGTGTACTAGATTATGATGAGTAATTGTGAAGGATACTGGATTATGCTATTTATTGGGGAGTGCCATGGATTATACAATGGTACAGTGGGGCAGCACGATAACATCGCCATAAGTGCGCACTGTACACAAGTCGGTACCCGTCCTGATATGACCTTAGATGTTGCAAGGACGTAAAGCCCCAACACATCTGTAGGATGAAATTAGGCAAGAGTTTTCGTTTGATGTTTGCGTCGGACTATGCAACTTTAATATTTATTTTTTAAACGAGTCCAGAACTTTATTGACGGCCAACCGGGCTCAGATCCGGACACTTCAGACAATATTATCCCTGCCTTACTGTCTCTTATATAGTCTTAGTGTGACTCATCATTTTATTTTTTATTTTATTTTTGCAGGTGAGTGGAGTGTTGTTGCAGCTGTCTAACCTAACGGTAAAGTACATGATTGTCTATAGTGTATTGCATTCGTGTAATTCCTACAATGGATCACAGGTTTAATAATTAAAATATAATTTTGTATATGTAAATCGAGTTTGGTATTGCCGTTTTAAACATCCATTATGGCCGCTTTTGAGGTGAACACATACGTACAGATCTGGAGACGTGATGTTACTACGTATTCCTGACAGGAATCAGCAGTCAAATGTCTTCAAAGTCATTATTATTCAAAGAAGGGCGTGTGCCACAGTGGGGAGTGGTTGTCTAGTGTCCCGAATGACCCGAAAAGCTAAGAGCGCTGGCTGCCCGTGTGGAAGGTATTGGGTTCGAGTTTTGGCCATGTCAAACCAATGACTTGCTAAATTAGTACTGGTCGCCACCTAACCTGGTGTTTGGGATTACTAGGATAGGGCATGGCCTAACTTTCTCAGTATCAGGATATTGTTACTGAGTGGGATATCAACTCAATCACTGTAGTGGTGCATTTAATGTTGTCCTAATGGGGAAGCACTCGCTATAAAGTCACAAGTCGGTGCCCTTCCTAATATTACCTCAGACGTCAAGCCCCCGGCCGACATTCATCGTGTACGACTGGCTGTCGGCGCCGCTCGGGTGTGACCGCTGCGTGCGCGCGTTGCGGCACTCCCCACATCCGGGAGCATCAGTTTTACTTGCTCCCATAGACCAATTTCATATGACATCAGCACATGTATTTAGGTCAGTGCGTGCGCTGCTTGGCTGCAGGACAACATCCGGTCACACTACAAACTCAATGGCTATGACTAGTATGAGCAATCTTCATAGAGAAAAGGTGAAATATATCTAAAACCACACCACCCTGACACAAACCGATTGGAGCACATATAGAAAACATATTCAAAGAAGAGATTATATTAAATTTATAAGGTTAGGGTTCTGCATTTCTATTAATTTGAATAAAATTGACGTGTTGCACTGCGCGTATCGGCAAACTCAATGCATTGTCAATGGCCGTTAGCAGTCTTCATACAGAAAAAGGGAAATATCTCTAAAACCACACCATCTAGACACACACCGATTGGAACACATATAGAAAAATATTCAAAGAAGAGATTATATTAAATTTATAAGGTTAGGGTTCTGCATTTCTATTAATTTTGAATAAAATCGAAGTGTTGCACTGCGCGTATCGGCAAACTCAGTGCATTGTCAATGGCCGTGAGCAATTTTCATACAGAAAAAGTGAAGTATCTCTAAAACCACAACACCTAGACACAAACCGCTTGGAACATATACAGAAAACATATTCAACTAATAGATTATATTAATTTTTTAACGTTAGGGTTCTGCATTTCTATTAATTTTGAATAAAATAGACGTTTTGCACTGCACGTACGGCAAACTCAATGCATTGTCAATGTCGGTGAGCAATCTTCATACAGAAGAAGTAAAATATCTCTAAAACCACACCACCTAGACACAAACTGCTTGGAATACATATAGAAAACATATTCAACGAATAGATTACATTAGATTTATATGATTAGGTTTCTGGATTTCTATTAATTTGGAATAGAATTAACGTTTTGCACTGTGCATACCGGCAAACTCAGTGGCAGTGTGCATTCGTTCTGCAGCCAAGCTGCACATGCATACACAATGTTTACAAACATTGAAAGGGGTCTATAGAGACGAGTTTTTAATTCCAACAGCGCATGAGCTAAAAGCAGCAACCAAAGCAAAACAAAGGCACATGTTCCTTGGTTTTACCTATATGCACAACAAAAACTTCTCTATTTCTATTATTTACAATAAAACCGAACAATTTGGCATGAACATAGATCCCCTCATGCAACATAATAATGTAGTGCATATATTTAATGCACAACTGTCCATAATTGAGCATTTTGAGCACATACACATCCAATTCCCCACAAAACCATCAGTCACTTTACATACTTGGGCTGCTGTTCACATCACCAGTAGCTGAGGGCACATGATCTGTGGTACAGGTTTAATTAACATCCTTACCTTCGTATTTGTAGATTCGTAAGAATCTCAATAATATGTCAACTTACAAGTAAGCCTAGTATAACTATCACATTTGGTATTCTTTCAATCTGTAACTGAAATATGTTGTAATAAACTAATGGATTCTAAAGGGGCGCCCACCGCCTGAAAATGAACTTAAATTAAGCACATGTGCTTCGTCCGGGTTGTTTTCATTTTAAGGATCCCTCACAGCGGGGGATTACAAACTCGTCTATTTGGCGGGCTTTTCAGGGTTTGGGTAAGGGCGGCGACGGGACGTGGCGGGGGGGGGGGGGGGCGGAGGGGGGGGGGGGGGGGGGGGGCTTTCCGACTGGGGTCCCAGTGTCGCAGTTTGAGCGCCCTGCCAGTTTGAGCGCCCTGCCAGTGGTTGTATACTTTTTTTGTAAAAATAGATTTAAAAGCTTTCATTGGATCGATTAAAAATATCTTAATGCGCAATTGAAGAGGAAGATCTGAAGTATTTAATGTAACCTAAGAGCAATTTACTCTGAAAGTACTAAAACAGAGATAATAGTGAAAGTTGGGATATTCTGAGTGTCAGTGCCTGTGTTAGCCTTACCAGATCATGGCCTCAAAAACTATTTTCGCAAAATAAATTCAAGAACTTCCAATTGGCTGATTTAAAAAAAAGCTGAATGTGAAATTGTAGAGAAAGATCTGAACTATTTAATAGAAACAAGAGAAATTTGCTTTCAAAGCACCACAAATCACAAATTACTGTGATAGTCAGGGTGGTAATAATGTTGTCTCTATCCGCGCATGCGCAGAAGCAACAGGGGCCATATGCAGGAGTCGGTGGTAGCGAGCCAAAACGGTGGTAAGCAGGAATTTCCCGGTTAGCGGTGAAAAATGGTATGCATGAGTTGGTGATAGGCCTAACACCAAAACCTTAACCGGTGTTACCTTACCCCTGATACATAGGAGGTTTAGCGAGTTCATTATGCCCAAATCTATTCAATGCTGTCATATTTAAAAGAATTACATATGCAATAAGTGAAATTTCATCAATTTAACCCTAAATTCGAACCCTCCTTAGGGCTACTGCCGCATTGGCGGCGATATTAATAGTTATATTTTTGAATCGACGAACGTAAAGTAAACAAATCACCGCCGCCGCCGCATCGACGTCGTTTTCCATACTGGCGGCGGCGGCTTTTTGTTTACTTTACCTTCGTCGATTCGAAAATATAACTATTAATATCGCCGCCAATGCGGCGGTAGCCTTAAGGAGGGTTCGAATTTAGGGTTAAATTGATAAAATTTCACTTATTGCACATGTAATTTTATTAAATATGGTCGCATTCAATAGATTTGAGTCTAATATATGGCTACAAATGCAGAGGGATTTCCCAAATCTATAAATAAATTCACGTTTAGCTATAATGAAAGTGTTATGCGCTCCTGCATACGACTTGACACAGGTCCCGACTTCGGTGATAGCTAAACGGTAACAGGCTCTAACACCAAACCCCGCTAACACTGACTCCTGCATATGGCCCCAGAAGGGCGCTCAAACTGGCAGGGCGTTCAAACTGCGACACCGGGATAAGTCCACTCTATTTTTAGATGGTTGGACGGTTCGTCCTTCCGTCCGTCCGTCACCATGCACTCAGTCAACCATAACCAGATCAATAATCCCGCCCCATTACCAAACGACCTTCACACCCCCCGCCCCAGCACCCCCCCCCCCCCCCCCCCCCTGGCGGCTGCGCACAGCCCCGTGCCGAGCCGCACCTGAAGATGGCGACGCGCCCTTTAGACGGCCACTGCTCTGATCGGTAACTATTGTGTGCGTGACTACGCCTCCTTCCTGCTTCTTCGGCTGCATCTGCTGCTGCTGCTGCTGCTGCTGCTTCTGCTGCTGCTGCTGCCGCCGTGATTTTGTCGAGCAGTTATCCACACCCTTCCCTGCACACTGCCCAATGTTATTTCCATAACTCAACAGACAGCCCTGGTCACCCCACCTCCTGCAGAATAAGACTGGGTGTGTGTGTTTGTGGGGGTGGGGGGAGGGGTGAAGTGGAGGGGGGAACATGAGGAGAAGCCAATATTGACGATGGTGGTGGTGATTGCGGTGTGCAGGCCACACCCTGCCGGAGATGAGTAAACTATTGTGAACTTGGTGAGGGAGGCTGGTGGCTGGTTTCAGTTTGCTCGCCGCAGTGGGTGTCACTGCTCGCTCGCCATAGTGGGTGTCAGTGCTCGTACATATCAGCTCCATACGAGGCTCTGTGCGCACGCCTCCCTGCGCATTGCGTGTTAACAGCAAAGAGGCAGGGAGAGAGGAAGAGAGGACAAAATAACAACAGCAACCAAACTGTGTATGTGTGGATGACACGACAGGTTGCACGTAATGTGCCGGGGGAAGCAAGCTCAGGCGCACCTCGACTAGGGGAGGGGGCACCAGATACAGGACACAAACACTAACATGACAAATACAAACTATTTTTCAAGTATTTCTCCTCTATCCCTCCCGTCACACCACTAATATTGTATCATTTCCCCCGCTGCAATCCCAGAGTGAATTATTATGAATTACAATCAACTGCGCACCGGTGTAATATGGTATGTGATATGTGTGGCTGTGTTATGCGTGTATGATGGTTTGTTTGTTGGGGTTTTGTAGCCTAGCAACATCTAAGGTCAAACCAAGACCACTACCGACTTGTGACAGAGCGCGCTCGTGGAGACTGTAATGCTGGCCCAGTCGAAGGCCAAGGTGCTGGCACCTTGACTCGATATCCCCCGGCATATGTACAACCGATCCTTTTGCATACACACTTTCCCGCGATCCTTTTGCATACACACTTTTCCTTGAATAGCGATGACAATGATGAAGATACTGCACCAACATTGGATTAACATGATAACAATAACCAATCATGATGCAGCAGAATAATTTGCATCATTATTTAATGTACTATTCAGTTTATAAGTTATACTTCCTGACTTACACGCCATGAGTGTTTTTATTTCCTAGACTTAACATATCATTCTGTGGTTTGTGTCTTTCTCCCATTTCCAGCCATATTGATTGCTATTGATTAGTCTCCACTTGGTTTTAAAGATATTTCTGTACCTTTAATCAAGTGAGTAATGATATAATTGGATTGCTGGTGTGAGAATACCTACAATTAGATACACATTTTGCATTGCTCTCATGTCTGGTTGAAAACATATATTCCAGCAGAAATACGACAGCCATATTGGACGCCATCTTGATTTTGGATAGTTGTGTTTGTTTAATTGGTTAGCAAATGGGTTCATTGGATTCCCTCAGTGCAAAAACCTATATTTAGACATTTTAATTTGATTTATATGGTTCCAAAAATATGATAAAAATGAAAATGGTGGCTATCTTGGATGCCATCTTGAATTCCCGGGTTGGCTTAAGGAGGATTTCGGGGACTTTTTGTATGATATTTGTCATTCATACTTTAAGGTATCTTTCCTGAAATTGTTAGCTTGTTACCAATTTGTTCCAGGTGATATGCTTATGTTCCTGGCCTAGAAATGTGTGCAGGTCTGCTGTTGTTGGGGAGTGCTACATTGAGTTGAGCCTCTGAGAATTTGTCGTTTTCTGCACAAGGCGAGTTCAGGTGAAGTCAACAGCGAGCCACACGTGGGCTGAAAGGTCAGCAACCAGCAGCTCATGGCAACCGCGGTCGAGCATCTGTACACAATCTCATTTACTGTTTACTTTTTTAATAGAGCGGGGCTTGGCGGGGAGGTTCAAAGTTAAAAATGCAATATGTGTTTGCTTTATGGATCGTGTTCAAACACTCCCACACACAGTAGATAGTTGTTGTTGGATCTGCGAGTATTGTCCACAGTAACTGTTGTCTGGGCGGGTGGGGTTTGTCCACTCACTGACTTCTTAGTGAAGTGGACCCCTTACAGGGGACTGTATTACTGACAGTTTGTTGTCGATTTCCACCCAAAGTGAATGAAGTCGATATGCTCCGTGAACCGTCTCGGGCGTACAGAGTATACTTTCATAATTAAAAAAGGCGTTCTGCTTTGTAGCTCATTTGCCAGTTCTTTTTTACAAGTAGTTTTGTTGTTGCAGTCGTCTTGTGTTGTGGGGGAATTTTGTGGTGAGGCGAGTATTTAACTAAATTGAGAGTGGGGGGAGTTTAGGATTTTTCTAAGACTTTTTCGGTGAATCCATTAGTAAGCTGCTTCATCCCGAGCTGTGAGTCGCTCTGAGCATCTGAGTCGACCAAGGGCAACGGGGACTGAGCCTCTCCGACTGCTCATGGTATTTGGTGGCAGCCAAAGGTCAGGGGTCACCCGGCCCCTCGCCACCACGGCCGCAACGTGGCAGCACCAGCTGCAACACCGAACGGCCAGGTGCATTATGAGTAAAACAAATTAACAACAAAAAACGAATGCCAAATGAGAAGGTGTGTGCGAGTGTGTGTGCATATGTGTGTGCGCGTATGTGTGTGGCAGGGTGTGTGAAGAGTGTGTGTGTGTGTGGGGGGGGGGGTTAATGTGTGTCAAGAATGTGTGTTTGAGAGTGTGTAAGAGAAATGGCGTGTGTATGGAGGATATGTGAGACTGAGAGGGGTTGTGGTGTGTGGAGGGTGTCTGTAAAGGGGGTGTGAAGGTGTGTGTGATAGAGGATGTGTTAAGGATGTATGGTGTGTGGAGGGTGTGTTATGTGTAGAGGATATGTGTATTATGTGTGGAGTGTGTTGTAGGGTGTGTTGTGTGTGAGGGGCTTTATGTAGAGGGTGTGTTAAGGTGTGGAGGGTGGGGTGTGGAGGGTGTGTGTGTTGTGTACAGTGTGTGTGGAGGAGGTGTGTGGGGAAGGTTTATGTGGAGAGTGGTGTGAGGGTGTGTTAAAGTGTGGAGGATGTATGTGCTAGGTCTGGAGGGTGGTGTGTAGAAGGTGTGTGTGTGGTGTGGAGGAGGTATGTTGGGAGGGTGTGTGTGTGGGAGACAACGTGATAATAATGATAATTTCTGAGGGGGAAGTCGTACACGTGGTGGGACAGTGCGCCGGCACGCGCCGGTCATGTGACCGCCAGATGCCCACAAAGGTCGTGGTACCTCACAAACAATTACAATGACATCTGGTATGTGTCGCACTGAATGTGTCGTGGGAAAATTATCTGAGGTAACTTTAATCTGAGAGGAGTGATAAGACATCATTTTTAATTGTGTGTGTCCTCGGAAATCTTGATTAGCAGCAATCTGCGTAATTTGTAGCATGCTTTATTTGCTTCGTAAATGGAAACCAAAGGGTGAGCTTTGAATGCGCCTAAGAACCTGCATCATATTTCTTATATTGAAGTGTCTGACTCAATGTATGTGAGATACCAATATTTCAACTTTTATTGTAAAACGCTGCAGCACTATCAGCGTATACTACTAATAAATGCTCCAAACTCCGCAGCACTATCGGCATATACTACTAATATGTGCTTCAAACGCCGCAGCACTATCAGCCTATACCAATATATATGAAACCTGACTTCCGGGAATTTTCCGCAATTCCCTCACAATGCTAAACCTATTGGAGAACTTCTGCATTTCCACTTTTTTTGCCAGAGACTACTTTCATCCCTTAAATTTATTTAAGTCGCCATGAGTGCACACTGTCACAAGTCGGTACCCGTCCTGATATGACCTTAGATGTTGCCAGGACGTAAAGCTCCAATGAACAACCAACCCTATTCACCCATACCTTTCTATTATATTTTAATTTTTAATTTTTTGGTAAATTTGTTTATTCTGCTGAATAAGTCTTTTGTCAGTGCCGAAGCACTGTCTTCCAGCCATTTTTCAATTCAGGGTTATTTAAACAAAAGGTATATAGAATAAGGTATACAATAACTGTTGAATACACAATTTGCAGCATGTAACGCAATGAAATTCTCTAACCCAAAAGTTCCATAGCAATATGGTACAGTAGTGTCATATAACTAGATCAATATTAGTCAGATCAATGTGAGTATTTACATAGTATTTAGAATGTAAGTAGAAGTTATCTTCTGTATTCAGTTGGTAAAGTTGTAGTATGGTTTAATGTTCAGTTGCAGTTAGGCAAGCGGTATAATAATGTCAGTTTGTTAGAAATATTTTAGTGTAGCTCTAGTTTAGTTATAGTTATGTGAGTTTATGAATTATGTTGTTGGGGTGGGGTTGTTAATAATGCACTGGACCAGCTGTGACCAGTGAAGCAGTGGGACCAATCCCAGTGCATTTAGGTCTTAAATTTTACATTTCTATTTGGACTGTCTCTGTCATCGTATATGAGGTCCTTTCCTGAGGTCAGTACAGACTACTTCACTTTGTTTCCCTTTTTTAGTAAGTAATTCTTTTCAGCTGAATAATTCTCTCCTCAGAACCAAGGTATTGCATGTCTTACAGCCATTTTGCATTATTGCTCTGTGTATTATTTACTCACAAGCTATATATCAAGTTGAATTATAGAACATTACACGGCAGACAGTGCGGTTTGATAACATCTAAGGGATCAGATAGTACCTACGTCTAAACCAAGGTTGGCGGTGTCTGTACAGCAATGTAAGCAGGTCGACAATACATATAGAATGATTTATAAGTACGACCATAAGACTGGTGGTAATTTTATCTAAGTATTGTTGGTGGTTTCAGTTAGTGTCCTGGTCTTACTAAAAGTCTTTCACACAGGCCAGGATCAGTCATTTCTCAGTTATTTAATTCTGTTAGTCAGTTCATACTATTTGAGGGGGTTGATGAGGAGCAAGAAACGGTAATGGTGGGGGGGAGGGATACCAAAAACGTAACTCAGAGAAGTCGGCTGAACCTTTCTGCCAAAACTGTCTACCGTTGCAACAGGTTTTCTTGTATTAGGTTTTGTGTTTTTATTAATGAAGCAAAAGTACACAGGAGTACAACAGAAAGACAGGGGCCGGAGGAGGGACAGGAGAGCGGAGGAGGGACAGGAGGGCGCAGGAGGGACAGGAGAGCGGAGAAGGCACAGGAGAGCGGAGGAGGTGGAGGAGGGTCAGGAGGGACAGGAGGGCCGAGGAGGGATAGAAGGGACAGGAGAGCGGAGGAGGGCCGAGGAGGGACAGGAGGGCGGAGGAGGGACAGGAGGGTGGAGAAGGGACAGGAGGGCAGAGGAGGGGCAGGAGGGCGGATGAGGGACAGAAGGGACAGGAGAGCGGAGGAGGGACAGGAGGGTGGAGGATGGACAGGAGGGCAGAGAAGGGACAGGAGGGCGGAAGAGGGACAGGAGGGGGGAGATGGGACAGGAAGGCGGAGAAGGGGCTGGAAGGCAGAGAAGGGACAGGAAGATGGAGGAG
Source organism: Branchipolynoe longqiensis (assembly GCA_030323885.1). Classification (NCBI taxonomy): domain Eukaryota; kingdom Metazoa; phylum Annelida; class Polychaeta; order Phyllodocida; family Polynoidae; genus Branchipolynoe; species Branchipolynoe longqiensis. Next base: position 60,357,363 of record CM059188.1, read on the forward strand.
AGAGGAGGAGGGAGAATAACGAAGATATGATATGCCAAACTCTTCGTAGGACTATACAGTAAGCCCGCTTGTGACCAACACCTGTTGCTCAGTACAACATTGAGGGAAGGGCTGTGCCATTGGTGTGCCAGTGGCCGATGAGTGCTGCCAGTGGTTGGCAGTCTTTGTGTTTCTCAATTCATGCTGAGTTAACCACCGCCTGGGCCATATGCATGGAGCAGTGTTAGCACGTGTGGTGTTATCCATGCATACCAATGTGTCTGCGCTAAACCAGAAATCCCGCGCTAAACGCGTTTTGCCTCCTAACACTGCTCCATGCATATGGCCCCAGGGGCCATATGTATGTGTCGGTGTTAGTGAGCCAAAACTGGTTTTGGGCAGGATTTCTGGTTTAGCGGCAAAAAGTCACTCTGTATGTCGCGGTGTTAGGCAAACACCGCGAGTATAACGTCGCCTACACTAACACCACGCCATAGCAAGTTTAACGTCTTTGTTAGGTACCGATTAGGCGCAAATCTATTCAATGCTATCATATTTAACAGAATTACATACTCAATAAGTGAAATTTGATTAAATTAACCCTAAAATTGAAGCGCTATTAACACCGCCGCTAAATCGGCGGCGATATTCATACTGTCGAATGTCAACAAAACAAGTTGGCGCCGCCGCCCAGCGATATTCATATTGTTGAATTGAATGCAGACAGGCAGGCAGGCAGGCTGGCAGGCTGGCAGGCAGGCAGGCAAGTCGTGCTAGTCGTGATTCTAGATGTTGGGCGGATTTAATGGAGTCACTTTAACCGATTTATTTTAGTTGCCGCAACTATTCACACGTCTCATCCCGCACCTCGCTTTCTATTATCGACGGCCGATTTGGGGATAGACACACGAGGGGGAGGGGAGTGCGGTGGGACGGGTTTATCCCACAAAGTTTCCTCCTCCTCTCACCTCCCTCCTCCCTCCTCCTCCTCCTCCTCTTCCCTCTTCCCCCCAACTTCCTCCTCCCCCTCCTCCCTGCTCCTTATCTCCCCTCCTCCTCCCCCCTCTTCCCGCCCTTCTCTCCCCCATCCTCTCTTCCTCCTCGTCCTCTACCACTACCTATTCCTTCTTGTCGCCGTCCTCCCCCTTTCTCCATCCTCCCCCCTTCCTTCATCCTCGCCTTTTCCATCCCTTCCTTCTCCCACTTCTTCACCCTATTTTCCCTCCTCCAGTCCCTCCTCCCTTTATCTCACCCCCTCTACTACTACCTCCATTTTCCTCTCCTCTTCCCCTTTATCTCACCCCCCTCTACACTACCTCCATTTCCTCTTCCTCTTCCCCTTTATCTCACCCCCTCTACTACTACCTCCATTTTCCTCTCCTCTTCCCCTTTATCTCACCCCCTCTACTACTACCTCCATGTTCCTCTCCTCTTCCCCTTTATCTCACCTCCCTCTACCACTATCTCCATTTTCCTCTCCTCTTCCCCTTTATCTCACCCCCTCTACTACTACCTCCATTTTCCTCTCCTCTTCCCCTTATCTCCACCCCCTCTACACTACCTCCATGTCCTCTCCTCTTCCCTTTATCTCACCTCCCTCTACACTATCTCCATTTTCCTCTCCTCTTCCCCTTTATCTCACCCCCCTCTACCACTATCTCCATTTTCCTCTCCTCTTCCCTTTATCTCACCTCCTCTACCACTATCCCATTCTCTCCTTCCCCTTTATCTCACCCCCCTCTTCTATACCTCCATTATCCTCTCCTTTCCCCTTTATCTCACCCCCTCTACTACTACCTCCATGTTCCTCTTCCTCTCCCCTTTATCTCACCTCCCTCCTACCGCTATGTCCATTTTCCTCTCCTCTTCCCCTTTATCCACCCCCTCTACCTACTACCTCCATTTTCCTCTCCACTTCCCCTTTATCTCACCCCCCTCTACTACTATCTCCAATTTCCTCTCCCTCTTCCCCTTATATCTCACCCCCTCTACTACTACCTCCATTTTTTTTCCTCTCCTCTTCCCCTTTATCTCACCCCCCTCTACTACTACCTCCATTTTCCTCTCCTCTCCCCTTTATTCACCCCCCTCTACTACTACCTCCATCCTTTCCTCTCCCTCTTCCCCCTTATCTCACCCCCTCTACTACTATCTCCATTTTCCTCTCCTCTTCCCCTTTATCTCACCCCCTCTACTACTACCTCCATTTTCCTCTCCTCTTCCCCTTTATCTCACCTCCCTCTACCACTATCTCCATTTTCCTCTCCTCTTCCTCTCCCTGCTCCCCCTTCACCTTCTCCACCTCCTCTTCCTCCTCTACCTCTTCCTTCTGCCCCCTCCCCCTTCCTCCTCTCCTCGTCCCGCCGCTTGGTGGACCCTGCCTCAGCCCACACTCGCTTATCACACGAGCTCACGCACTCAGCGGCCCATTGTGCAAATAAGCTTTCAGGTGTCACTACACACCAAAAGAAATCAAAAAAAATAAAAGTGTTGAGATAAAGTGCGTCAGACGGCGTGAGCCTCAAGCCTCCACCTTAAGGTGCTGTTTAAATTTTTTTACCCCCCCCCCCCCTCTTTCTCGTCCCGCAGCAGTGGAAGCACGACAGGGGAGGGGGAGACAAAGACAAAGCAATGTTGATGAGGTTAATTATGACCGAGGTTGATTTTCGCCTTCTTTCTAAACGCAGGAAACAAACCTAATAATGGTCGGGGCTTTTTCGCCTTTGTTTGAGCAATCGGTGAATGTGCGTAATTTGCAGGGTTGTGGAATGCTGGCGGCTTTTTGTTGCCGGCGCGTGTTCCCAGCTCTATTTAGGAGTCCCAAAATACTGAACGATGTACCGGGCGCAGGAATGTTTTCTCTTGTTTTCTCTTCCTAAGCAGCCCCCCCCCCCCGCCCGCCCATGTTAAGGCGGGCTGGTCGGTAACGTCATCACTGACACAGATATAGATGGGACCCATTGAAGAAAGTGTGAGACTGCCGCTAAAATCACTCGTGGATGTCAGGCACTTTTCTTACTAACAATTCCTGATTCCAAGCGCACATAGACTCGCACACACACATGCATACGCTCATGCACTCATAAAATCGCCAAAAAAATAGCTATCGGGAAATTTTGGCCAACTGACCAATTATTAATTTTTTAATTTACTTATTTATGTATTCTATTTTATTGATTTCATTCATTTTTGTTAAAATCATTTTTTAAATATTGCATTCATTTTTTATTATTATTGGAAAGTTGCATTGTCTCAGCACATTATGCATTCTGATTTTAATCCGGAATTAAATTTCCACAGTGTGTGATGTAAATTTGTTCTTGTTGAGACCTGGAACAACGATATGAGAGTGCCGGTGGAGAGGGGAGGGTTACTTGCTTAGGGCAACCAGTCCTTGGGCGATGAAGGGGCGGGGGTAGGGAGGGGGTGGATCGGTGGTGGAAGTAGATGGTGATATTGTGCCTCATTGTCTTAACTATCCCTCCATCTCGCTGTGACTTCACCGCGCGGTTGTAGTAATCTAGATTCAAATGTGGCAGTGCTGCGTCAGCACCCGCTGTGAGCTGAGCTGCTCGGAGCAGTTGAAAGCTTACACTGCGCTTCGGGGCCATATGCATGGAGCGGTGTTAGCGAGCCAAAACGTGTTTATGGCGGGATTTCTGGTTTAGCAGCGAAAAGTCACTATGCATGGAGCAGTGTTAGGCAAACACCACGAGTTTAAAGTCGGAGATTCTAACACCAGTCCATAGCAGGTTTACAGGCGGTGTTAGCAGGTTTACAGGCGGTGTTAGGTACCGATTAGGGCCAAATCTATTCAATGCTATCATATCTACCAGAATTACATACGCAATAAGTGAAATTTCATCAAATCAACCCTAAAATCGAAGCGATATTAACGCCGCCACTACATCGGCGGCGATATTCATACTGTCAAATCGACGAATGCAAACAAAACAAATCACCGCTGCCGCTGCCGCCCATTCAGCGGCTATATATTAGGCCCAAATCTATTCAATGATATCATATTTAACAGAATTACATACTCAATAAGTGAAATTTCATCAAATTAACACTAAAATCGAACCGATATTAACACCGCCGCTACATCGGCGGCGATTCTCATACTGTCGAATCGACGAATGCAAACAAAACAAATTGCCACCGCCATCGCCGAATCGGCGGCGATATTGTGAACTAGCGGTGCTTGCCGGCAACAGGCTCTGAGGGATTTCCCAAATCTATAAATAAATTCACGTTTAGATAACGTGAACCGTTTAGGCGCCCATGCATACGGCATGACATACTTCGCGACGCCCCTGATAACCGGTCATACCTACCCGGTGTTAGATGGCTAACACCACATGCCGCTAACACCACTCCATGCATATGGCCCCTGACGGCCTGCCCTCTGTGTCCCGGTGTGTACGCACAGTCGATGAAAACATCCAGTTGTCAAATCCTAAGTACCTACTTAGACTTAATCCGACATATCCCGCTTAGTTGCTGGTGCGCTCATCAAACATTTGTTGCTATAGAAAAGTAAATGATAAGTCAATTTAATAAAAGCTTATGGTGCGCATCATTGTAATGTACATGCTAAATTAATCAACCATGGTTATTAATTATATATGGCATTTTGTCACCACTGGGCAGGTGACAATACCGTTCTTTACTATATAATCTGACATTGCCAACAGGAGCTAGTGCACGTGTACTGAGTGGTAAGTTGACAAACGACAATATTATCTAGTTCACAACTGATATATGGTACAGTTCGAAGACTTACATATGAGCTAGTAATGTAATATTTTGTAATTTCCACATCATATATCTCGAAAGCTGATCATTTAAATTAAAAGTCCCTTCAAACTAAAGTATAGTAGACTAACGATTTATCTAAACTATTTATATAAAAGATATGACAGAAACTCAAAGCCATCAGACTGTAGCCTAAGAGGTGCCACATGCTGACTACCGACAGTTACCACAGTCACATCACCGCCGAGCAGGATTGCCAAATCAGTGACAGCACTGGTTGGCTTCCCCTGTGGTAAGTCGTGGGTTTTGACCCGACTAAGTCAAACCAATTCCTTACCAAAGTTGTACTTGTCACGACCTAATCTGGCACCTGGTATTAGGACAAGGACTGGTTTGTTTAGTATCACCATAATGGTCAAGTCGTGGTGCTGGAATCTCCCAGTGGGGCAGCACTGTAAAGTCACCATGAGTGTGCACTGTGACAAATCATTACTGGCAGTTTTGGTCCGATTTAGTGGAGGTGAATATTTGTTTTAATTGTCATCCTGGTATATTGGTTGGCAGGTGAATGTAGAACACTACCTGTATAAGCCAGTATCTAAACACATACATTACAAAAAAGAAAATCAAACTTGCTGTTTATTTGCTATCTTTGTTATGCACAAGGACTGGTTTGTAAAATTGCATATTCCATTGGTTTTGAGTTTCTGCTATTACTTTATTTTAGTTTGAAGTAACTTTATTTTATAACGTTTAAGTTGGATAGTCCGATTAAAGCATCACATTCTAAAACAAAAGACTAATCTAGATTTGATCCTAGGTATCCAATTTAGATACTCCTTCACTTATTAAGCAATTGTTGTTGCATAGAAGGGAGTACAGCATCAATTCATTAAAACCAGTTACTGCTGAAGCCTATTGTGTTAGAATTTTGACATTCACGTCAAATTAATGTGATCCGTTTTCAACTTTAAATATCTGCCAAGTTAACTATTTATAACCAAAGTTGCTTCAAATTAAAGTAAGGTCGATTATCACAATTAAGCTAATCTATTCATCTTTGCAAAGTGGCAGAAACTCAAAGCTATCATATTTTGCAACTGTCATGTAGCAAATATTTTAAGTGAAAATATACGAAATTTATTTTAGTGTACACACAGAAATGCTGGAGACAGAGTTTGTTCACCCATTTTCGCTGGTGGTACAGGAATAACCATTTAACAAACTGTTTAGCGAATGCACCAGTATTTAAAATGGATATATGTAGGATCAAATCTAGGTAAGGTTTTTTTTCTTTCGCAAATGTTATGCTTTTATTGCATAGTGCAACTTGAACTTGCATATAGTGAAGCGCTTTGCTAGGTTATGTCACATTGTACAATATTCAGACTTGTTGGGTCCGTATCACAAATAAAATATGAGTAAATAATTCCCTTAAAACAAAAATATCCCTTTTCGTGACACCAATATTAAAGGCCCTGTCACATTACGATGCATCTCGCAAGCACGCGGCCAATGCGTAAAATCACTTTTTGATGTCGAAAAGTGTGTAACTGTTCGGCACGGGGGGCAAAGTTGGATGTATAGATACCGTATAGATAGCGTATGGCCAACGTTTGACAAAGTATGGCTAACGTGCTTCCGGGCGAAAAATGCTCGAATTATGCTCACAGTACGTTCGCAGAACGCCGTTGAACGTTATTAGACGCCAGAAATACGTTACATATGTCAAGTCACGCTGGAGAAATGCTAAACGTATGTTAGACATACGTTAGATGTACATTAGATGTACATTATCCATACATTGTCAATACACGGACTGTACGTACCCACTGCCTTTAATGTAGGTCAACGTAATGCAACGTAGTGAACAACGTTTGTCTAACATACGTCTAACGTACATCAACGTACGCCTAACGTATACATAATATACACCCGACGTAAAATCCACACGTTGTCGAATGGTGTCGTTCGTCGAAAGCCTTGTGCATGCACAAAACTTTGCCGACCCTCTGACGCGTGATGCCGTATCTTGACGAACATCGATGTACATTGGCGTATACCAACGAGTGCCTAACGCGCGCATAATGATTAACAACGTATCCTGACATAGCTGGCAAAAATCACATACGTTGGTATACGGTGGCGTGATGTGTCGTAATGTGACAGCCCTTTAAAACCATTCTGGGCCCATATGTATGAGCCCGGGTTAGCGGTCGTAACCCTGGGTCGTGTGGATTTCCCGGGTTAGCGGCCAAAAGTGTGTATGTATGTGTCCGAGTTAAACTAACTCGGGGAGTTTAAAGTCGCCTGCACTAACCCCATGCGAAAGGAGGGTTAAAGGTGGGGTTAGGCACCGACTTGGCCAAAATCTATTTAACAGAATTAGATATGCAATAAGTGAAATTTGATCAATTTAACCCTAAATTCGAACCCTCCTTAAGGCTACTGCCGCATTGGTGGCGATATTCATAGTTATATTTTCGAATCGACGAACGTAAAGTAAACAAATCGCCGCCGAGGCACATCGATGTCCCTTTCCATACTGGCGGCAGCGGCAGTTTGTTGACTGTACGTTCGTCGATTCGAAAATATAACTATTAATATCGCCGCCAATGCGGCGGTAGCCTTAAGGAGGGTTCGAATTTAGGGTTAAATTGATCAAATTTCACTTATTACGTATGTAATTCTGTTAAATATGGTCGCATTTAATATATTTGAGCCTAATATATGGCTACAAACGCAGAGGGATTTCCCAAATCTATAAATAACTGAAACGTTAGCTAACTCGGGCGTGTTTTGGTCACATACATCCCCCATGACACATTTGGAACTCTGCGGTTAGCTAACCCGGCACCCTCCTTTAACCCTGGTCCGGTTAAAAATTGGCTCATGCATATGCAAATTGAATTGCACCCAAGGGTAGGGCAATTAGGCCTGGTATAAGTTGGGATACCGTATAAGTTGGCATAGAGGTATGAAGTGATCGGGTAGGTATTTCCAGCCTGGGGTGTGAAGTGAGCGGGTAGGTATTTCCAGCTTGAGGTGTGAAGTGACCAGCTAAGTATTTCTAGCCTGATGTGTGAGGTAACAGGGCATGCTGGGTAGACCTGGGGTGGAAGCAAGCGGGAGTGTTAGGCCTGGGAGGGAGGTAAGGGGGAGGGTTGTATGTTTCTCTCTACTACCACCAGGGTGGCACCTGGGCCAGTGAGACAGGTTTAATGTGTAACTACTAGGTAAATATGTATTAAATACTCTGATGTATGTATGTTCCCTAAAACTATTAGAGATCATGACCACTTGGTGTTATAGTGAGGAGTGTGATATTATTGTGAAAACTGATAATTCATATGTGCTGAAATGAAGTTGGCTTTGGATGGGTGGGTCAGTTCCCTCCCCATGGCCAGCAGTAGGGGGTGGGTGGGTCACCACACCGCTCCCACCTCCCGCACCCTAGATTGACAGGTGATGTTGACCAATGAGATTGTCTGGCTAGTGAGGTTGATCACAGAATTTGCATGTTCTAGTTTGTAAGGCTGACCAATCAGATTTGTATGTAACTAAACTGGCTAAGGAAATACAATAAAAAGAAGGGTACTGGTAGTGTGAGAGAGAAAAATCAAGAGGAAAAACCGAGAAGAGATGCAACCAAGAAGGTAACCAAGAGAGAGAAGCAAGAGAAGAATCAAGAGAAACAGCATCACATTGCCAGCCCTGACCTCTACACTATTATTTTGAGGGTTTTGCAGGGTAGTGCAGTACATCTATAATGAGTAACATTAATAGTAATTCTAGACCTTTTGGCTCCCACATCAAACCGGATAGGGTGTAAATTCCGATTTTGATTCTAGTGGGGTAATTAATACCTGCAAGTTAACAATTACCAGTTCATGAACTGTTGTCAAAGCAGGACCCCCCCCCCCCCCCACCTGGCTGGTGGCGGCTGGCAATAAGCTTAGTTGAGCTGGTTAAAACACCAATAACGGGATTAGTCTGTCATCCATCACCAGCTGGTGGGTGGTAGGAGTGGTGGGTTAGGGAGGAGCGTTTACCTTAAGTGTATGTGTAAGGTGTGTAGGTATAAGATGGGGAAGGATGACTTGGATGACATTACGAGTCGATTGTACTTGGCATTAGCGTAGAGCAGGGATGACAGATCTACACGCTTTCATGGATTTCCACGATATTTGAGCAATTACGATTTGTGTCATTCCTAAAACATTATCTGATGTAAAACCTCAAATAAAGCCAAAATATGCCAAAACAGGAAGAAAGGTGACAAGTGATATAAAGTGGCCTTTAAAAATATAATATGGTTGTGGAAACTGGAACACTAACAGTAGAGGTGGGTGGGTGAGGGGTGAGTGAGGGTTTCAGTGACCGGAATTCAAACGACGATCCAGTCGGTTGGCTCTCGGTAGAAACCTGTCAGCTAGAATGGTTCCAGGCAGCGAGATGGCTCCCCACTAAGTTTGTGCCACATTTCTTAAACAGCTATATTAGGCTCATCATTATAATCCACATTATTTTAGTTTGCTTTAACGTGTATTATAAGTGACTAACTTTAGAGATGTTTGAAGTGAAAACATGCAAAATGCATGTCAAAATACTGGACACCATAGGGTCAGCAGTGACAGGTTCGATTGATTTGACATTTCTTTTATGAAAAAAACAAGTGGATAATAAGTGCACTAGCTATGGTGACATCAATACCGATAAAGAGAAAGGAAGAGTATAAAGTGTAAAGAAGAAGAGAGTCCATCCCTCTGGTTTATTATGTATATGGTTACATGGGTTCATTGTAGAGTATCACCCCACCCCTTTCCCCCAATGGGAAACAAGCATTCTTGGCCCTACCAATAGGGATCCAGCATTCCTGGTCCCCATGGATACCAGTGGTCTGCCCACCACCACAAGCTGTATGGCCCCATGGCCACCACCAACCTTGACCTGTGAGTGTGGTGATCCCTATCCCAGCAGAGGGGGTAGGCCCTGAGTGCACTCACACCCAGACCTGCCAGCACCACTATGTCTATTTACATCCCACTCAGGCACCATCAACCCATACATATACATACATGTGCCTGGTCACGTACACTGGTCAGTAATAGAACATTTGCATTCCCCCCTACGCTGAATACACATAGTTAACTTCCGGGGGTACGTTAAAATGTATTTCATTCCTCGCTGTGATACTTCCCAGTACACATCTCCTGAATATTCAAAATTTCTCAGTGAAAAAGCCATCCCACCATCCCATCTATCTGCCTTAATCCAGTGGGGCTGAGAGCTAGATGGTTCATGTCCTTTGTATAATTGTGAAAGCATGACAAATTTGAAAGTGGTGTGCCTGTTGTGTGTCAAGTGCATGACCGTGATCTTCCCATAGCTGCTGCTTCGTGTGGTCAATTATCAAGAAAATATGTTTAACTGAAAAGAAATTAATTTAGCTAATAATATAGATTAAATATATCATCAACCTGCAAATAGGTAGCATGATAGTCAGGCTTAATAGTTAATGGTTTGTGCTAACCAACTCAGTAGAATAAAGTAGTTGAAGCAAATTGTTATCATATGTACATGATAGGCAGCTTGACTATGTATTGTTAGTTATTCATAGCCATATCTGAGGCTAGTGTAAACATATTTAAGCCTGATTAAAAATGTATTAGCCCAACAATGTTTTGAATTATGTTAATCAATATAATCTACTTTAGTTTGAAGTAATTTTGATTATACATGGCTAACTTTGAAGATATTTTAAATGAAAATCTGTTAAATTAATTTTGACATGCTTGTCAAAACTGACGCCATAGGCTTCAACAGTACCAGATTCTAATATATTGACTCAGTTTACCCTTCCATGCAGCAACACATGTTTGATCAGTAAACCAGGATGTAAGTTTGATATGTAGAATCAAATCTAGACAGGTGTTTTGGTTGATGCTTTCTTCGGATTATGCAGATTTAAGGGACCTTTTGGTTCGACCATCACGCACCTGTAGACATACATATGGCCTGTAGCCATACATATGGCCACCGATAGTAAGTAGTACACAGAACGTGCGACAGTTGAATTTTACCATCACACTGTGATAAATAAACTTGTTAAAAAGTAATCGTTGCGTTTAAAAAAAAAAAAAAAAAAAAAAAAATTAATAGAAGTCAATGACAGACTAGCTGAATGAGTTGAGTGCCAGCCTCCCGTGACGCAGGTCGTGTGATTGGATGGGACCTGTAGGGTTCAAACCCTGGTCGAGTGAAACCAGTGACTTAATTGAGACTTGGCACTACCTAGCTTGGCACTTGGTATTACTAGGATAGGGCAAGGAGTAGTGGAACGAGGAATACCAATTGTCTGACTGACATTTCCCCTGCTTAAAGCTGCATAGCCCGATAAAAGCATCAACTTTTTAAAACCAAAACAATTATTTAGATTTGATCCTAAGTATCTTAAGTTAGCTACTGAATCACTTATTAATCATTTCTTTCCACATAGAAGGGACTGCTGAGTCAATTTAATAGGACATGTTCCTGCAGAAGTCTATGGTGTCAGAGTTGTGGCATGCTTGCCAAAATTAATTTGGTATGCTTCAACTTCAAATATCTCCAAAGTTAGCCATTTAACATAAAAGTTGTTTCAAGCTGAAGTAAGCTAGATTATAACCATCAACTTAATATATTTAGCTCAGAAAATGACCGAAACTCAAAACCACCGGATTATGCAATTTTAAGCAACAAATTAATCAAATAAATATTTAAAAATGAATTTAAAATTACACAAATAGTTTCTCGCACCAATTCTGCCATACACTGATCACCATCATACCGATGAATTTTCGATTGTTGGTGACCGGAGTTGGTTCGACTTGGTCATGGTTCGGACACACAAACTGGCACATGGGAAGCCAACCAGCGCTCTTATAGATTTTGCATTCGTCTCCGTTTCTGACTCAAGGACAAGAACTAGAAATAAGAACACAACCACTGTCTTTGTGATGGGTGCAATACTGAGGAATAATAGAAAGCAATCAAATTCAAAGTGTATCAGCGACACGTCTGTCTGCTGATTACTTGCTGAGAATACCTGTGTTTCGAGTTCCACTGGTCCCTTAGGAAGGAGTGAAGCTGGGACCCACCACACCGGGTTTTCTTTTCACACAGGTTGGTGCCGCTCCCAGCTCTACCCTTCACTATAGGTCCTGTACTTTAAACTAACTTTGCACCTAGTATATACCACATGCCTCCTGATGACCAAGTTTCGTTGGATTCTATCAGGACGGGTACCGACTTGTGACAGTGTACACTCAAGGTGATTTTATAGTGCTGCCCCACTCTGAGACCAGGCCACCAGCACCATGACCTGATATCCCACTCAGTCACATTATCCTGACACTGAGCCAACCAGTCCTGCCCTATCCTAATAATGCTGAGTGCATGGCTAGAAAGCGACAAGCATACATTTTTACATCATTGGTTTGACTCAACCAGTGTTTGAAACCATGATTCCATGGGTTCGGATCCCCTGATCTCCCAAAACAGGAGACGGATGCTCAACTCATTCGGCCATCCCATCCGGTCCCATGTGAGCTGTAGCTGTGATCCGGTATGCTAGGTCCCAGGTTCAGCCCATCCTGATGGATCCAGCGAAACTCAGAATACTTGTTTGTAGTGGATGGATGGTGCTCCGGCTTTCATTACACTGACCTGTTTTGTACATGAAAGCTGCTTCTTCATTTTGTTGGTTACATGGCTTTATAACATGTACAGTGGTTTGAAGCATCCTCTTCCCTTTCAGCTGAATTAACAGTGATTTGGAGACATTGCACTACGCCATGCACTGACATGCGAATCATCAGACATGGGCTGAAAGCAAGGTGTGAGTCGTGGGGGAAGTGGGCGGCACAGAACAGCAGCGCCGCTGGTTGGTGCAGGCTCATTGTGACTCACTGAGGTCGCAAACTGGACCTGGGCGAGGAGGAAGATTGTAAACTGGGTGAGTAGGTGTGAGGGGTGGGTGAATAGGTGTGAGGGGTGGGTAACCAGATGTGAGGTTGGGTGATTGGAGGTATAACTAGGTGTAAGTGATGGGTGACTAAGTGTGAGGGATCGGTGAGTGAAGGTGGCTGCAAAAGATGGCTGCCTGAAAATTGGTGAGAGGCGGCCAAACGCTTGATGGGTGGGAGAGATGGTTGCATGTATCTAGGTGGTGGTAGAGATGGCTGCATGTTTGTAGGTGGTAGGAGAGATGGCTGCCTGTAGGTGGAAGGGAGAGATGGCTGTATGTAGGTTGGTGGGAGAGATGCTCTCCATATATGTAGGTGGGAGGGAGAGATGGCTGGCTGTATGTAGGTTTGTGGAAGAGATGGTTGGCTGTATGTAGGTTGGTGGGAGAGATGGATACATGTAGGTTGGAGGGAGAGATGGCTGGCGCTATGTAGGTGGGTGGGAGAGATGGCTGCATGTATGTAGATGGTGGGAGAGATGACTGGTTGTATGTAGGTTTGTGGGAGAGATGGATGCCTGTAGTTTGGAGGGAGAGATGGTTGGCTGTATGTAGGTTGGTGGGAGAGATGTTCTCCATATATGGTGGGAGGGAGAGATGGATGGCTCTATGTATGTGGTCGGAGAGATGGTTGTATGTAGGTGGTGGGAGAGATGGCTGCATGTATGTAGGTGGTGGGAGAGGTGGCTGCATGTATGTAGGTGGTGGGAGAGATGGCTGCATGTATGTAGGTGGTGGGAGAGATTGTTGCATGTATGTAGATGGTGGGAGAGATGGCTGCACATCTGTAGGTAGATGGATAACAGTATTTAAATCCACAGTGCCATGGATGACTGTCAACAATGCTTGTTGCAAGGGGTGCCACGTTTGGGTGAACTCTAATGAAAACATCTGCGCCTCCTTCCAAATTACGACAACAACAAAAAGAAACTAGATCTTGCACCCCCGTCCCACCACCTCCACACAACTGAAACGGAACTGGGCACACACTGGCCGCCTTCAGGGATGCAGTTGCTTCAGTCCCGCTGCACCGTGTACACGGGCCAAGGACAGTCCAACCAGCTGTCTCCCACAATCTGCAGCTCTAACAAAGGGGGCTGCAATAAAAATAGTCGTTCATATAGTCTAGTCTCCGGTGTTGTCTCGTGCCTTACCTGAACCTACAGGTTAGTAATCCGAGCTTCTAGTTGGTGCAGTGTGT
>CM059188.1:60371805-60436440 GCA_030323885.1 Branchipolynoe longqiensis
TGTCATAAACAGGTTAAATAATCAAATTTATGCATCTAGTGATGTTGGAGAACGTATTTACACCATTCCAACACAGGCATGAGTAAGCTAATGTGTAATGTCATAGGTGAATGGTATCGAAACCAAAACCAAACGAGGGGTAGGGACCAGTGTATCGGTCCCTCCCACACTCTCTGTTTCATACACTTCTCCCTCCTGTGGCTACTGCGCCAACAAGTTGGAGAAAATGCTACAAAACTCAGAGGTACCCCTAAAAAATGGGGAATCCATAAAAGAGACCCAGGATAATATCCCAATGTGAATCCATAAAAGAAACCGAGGATAAATCCCAACGAGATGTGGCTCCAACCACATCGCTCTCTGTTCGGCAACGGGCGGCTTGTAGAACAAAAGAAACAAGTCGCATTGTTCTATCGATGTTTCACACACAGCGTAAAACACCAATAAAAGCAATAATATACATCTCAAAGTTCTAAAACTTTGTCAATTTGTGCTATAAGGTATAATAACCAAATTTGCACCATTCAAATTTCAATACTTACAGTTAAGTTGTCGTTGTAGATAAAAAAAAAAAACTGCCAGAGCAACTCAACGAACATCCTCCGGTCATGAGTTGTTTATGCTAATTGCTGGACCCGGATGTGCTTCTTTCTCCCTCGGCTAGGAGTAACCTGAAGCTTAGTACCGAGGTAATATATATATATATATATATATATATATATATATATAATATATAGTATAGTTATATGAGTCTTACCTTGGTACAGATGATGGATAACTGTTGTTTTACCGAGGTATAAGCCTCGGATAGATGTGGGCTAGGGAGAGGTAAGCACGTCCGGTACCAGCAATCTTAACCTACTTATTGAGGATAAAAATGACTTTCAAACAATGGATACTATTACTTTACCGAAAAGGTACACCAACGGAATAGATGTGGCAGGGTGTGGCGGGAGGGCCCTATGCTAAATGGTGGGAAAAAATAAAAATAATTATTTTCCCAGGTAATAGCAAACGCATCTACTTTCCAAGCATCCGGTTCAGGATGCCAAGAAACATAACAGGGTAACTTGTTATTATTTCGTGATGCAAATAAGTCAACTTCAGGTGTACCCCATTTTTCACAAACGAAGTTAAACAAAGGTGTAGAGAGAGACCACTCTAAATGGTCATGGAAATTTCTACTTTTATAATCTGCAAGTGTATTTTGTGACCCTGGAATATGCGCTACAGTCAGCCAGACTTGTTGAGCCTGTGCCCAGTTCCAAATCAGTTTAGATAACTGATTGCAAGACTTTGATTTGGTTCCACCCATGTTACGAATATATGCCATGGCAGTAGTATTATCAGTTAGTATTCTAACCTGTGATTTATTTATCTTTACTAAACTACGTAAGCCCAGATAAATAGCACGCAATTCTAGTGCATTAATATAGTCTGATTTTTCATCATCAAGCCATCTACCTCCTGTTGTGACCCCATCTCGATGAGCTCCCCAACCTTCTAACGAAGCATCAGTAGTAATTACTGTATTAGGTTCCGCCATGCGGATTGGATTTGGTGAACTTGCTATATGTTGCATCCACCATCCAATATCCTGTAACCCTTCTTGCGAAATAAACATCTTTCGCTCAAAATTGCCTTTAGTTCGTGTTAACGCTAAATTTTTATCTATTTCTAGCGACTTAATATGGGCCTTCCCATATAACACAGCAGGTGCATATGAGGTCATTATGCCAATAAGAACAGCAACCTGTCTAATTTTTGGCTTTGATAACTTAATAAGCTGAGTCGCTGTAGTCATAAACTTAATTAGTTTTTGTTCTGTTATCGACACTGTAAGGGACTGTGTATCCAGAATAAACCCTAAACATTTGAGTTGTTTTGTTGGTTTAAACACTGACTTTTGTCGATGTACATAAAACCCCAATTTAGTGAGTAATGCACATAAATCCAAAACTGCATTCACACAACCAATTTGTGTTGATGCTATAATAAAAGAATCATCTATGTATGGAAACATTATGTGACCCTTCCTCGCCATTACCGAGAAAACAGGTTTAAGCAATTTAGTAAATAAACGAGGCGCACAAGCTAAGCCATTCGGCATGCAGGTAAACTCATAGAGTTGGTTATCCCAAATAAATCGAAGAAATTTTCGGTATTGTTCCATTATGGGAAGCGTATAATATGCATCCTGTAAATCAACACTAGCCATCCACGCATCTGGTGTAATCAGATCTCGTGCCGTATCTAGAGAGAACATTTTAAAATGTCGATATTCCACCCTTTTATTAAGGATTGTTAAATCCAGGATCATTCGAACATCACCATTAGGCTTCGGTCTCGAGAAAATGTTTGAAATAAACTGTCCTGAACAGTGTGTCACTTTTTGTATAATTCCTTTCTCAAAGAATTTATGTACCTGTTTAGTTAGTGCGTCTCGTTCAACTGGTTGAATGTTATATGGAAAAGGTATTATACTTTGTACAGGAATTTGTGTAAAAGTGAATGTGAACACCCCTAACTATTTTTAAAATTTCTTGGTCACTAGTAATTTTGTGCCACTCAGAAATATGATTACTAATATTACCAGCCACAAAGTTGCTTACAGTTTGTGTGTTTTTAGAGGCTGCAGGGACTTGTAAAGTTTGTGTTTGGACCTCTACTTGGACCCGCCCCTGGGGAAAGGTCTCGACGAGTTGAACCCTCGGCCTATTGGCCGTGCGGTGTTGTCGGTCCAGCCTGGGCGAGCGCCCCGGCCCCGAAACCCTTGACCGAAGTTTGAACTCGGTCTGGTTCCTCTGGTGAACCGTCGTGGACGAAAATCCCCTCGTGACTTTTTGAAACGAGGAACTTCCTGTTTCTTCTTGCCATCCATGTTTTTGCCACTCTTGGCTGCAGTCTCTACCTCTTTATAGAGGTATTGTAGTTGACCGCCAAACATCTTGGTGTTATCTAAAGGTTTCCCTTTAATCGGCTCTGGAGCAAGATAGAGCGTAAACTCCTTCCCCTCATTATCGGTAACCTTCTTAGAGCGAGCCACTTCTTTGCCAGCATCTGTGCAAACTGACTTGAAGACATTTTCATATCTTCGAAACGACAGGTAATTACCTGCCGCCGCTAGTACTGCAATGCCTTTGTCCATTGTCTTAGCCAAAGACGAGAACTTATTTTCACTCTGCATCCTATTAGCCACAGGAACAATAGCTGTTAGGGTAGCCAACACTGCCTTATGCACTGTGTGCAACACATCCTCAAACTTCTTACGGTCATCCGTCATATTGACATCCCGATCCATTTGACATCCCGATCCGCATAGACACCTTCATATATGGTGTCTGAGTCTGATTCCGTAGAAGTAGACTCAGTGGACGAATCAGAAGAAGAATATTTCCTCTTCCTCTTCTTCTTTTTGGACTTAGTCTTCCGCTTTTTGCGAAAACCAGTCTCTGCCCGCTCCTTGGTGAATTCATCACCCGAAGAAATCACCTGTTTCTTCTTCTTCCTCCGTTTAGGAGAAGGAGGAGGAGGAGCCTTAAGCTCCACCGCTGAGTCTGTGTCCAAGAAATCCTCATACGAATCCTCTTGGACACTCGGCCTACGCCGCTTCCGAGACACAGGCGATTTGGAAGTCAAGATGTGGCTTTCCAACCGTGCAAAGCGAGCCTCCCAATCTGGAGGCGCAGGCACATCAGGCACTGCATCCTCGTCCGGGTCGGAGAGGATATGCGCCCGGGGCTGTGTCGACGGCCCTGCCGACAACACAGGTGAGGAGTCGTACTCCTCGTCCACTCCACTCGGAACACGCCCCTCGGCTGCTGCTGCACCGCGCTTACTCCGCTTCGTGGCCATCGGGAGCTGAAACAAAGATTTTTGGTCAGTCCCGGTATATATATATGTCACAATATGGTTGTTTCAAACTCATTTGGACATCTATTGGTGTTAGAGAACGTGTTTATACCGTTATAACACAGGCGTAATAAGCTAAATTTGTGCGTGGGTTGTGGGTCAAGCCCAAACCTTACGCGGGGTCGGGACCAGTGTATCGGCCCGCCCATCCCTCTGTTCCGCACACTTCTCCCACCTGTGACTACTACGTCAACAAGTTGGAGAAAATGCTACGAAACTCGGAGAAACGCCTGAAAAAGTTTTGTCTAGGGGAGTCTATAAAAGAAACCCAGGAGCATCTCCAACATTACTCTCTATTAGAGTACGAGAGAATTTCCACATGAGATAGGGCGAAACCCACATCTCTACCCATAGTCACACGGTGACCCGGGTGTTGACATAACCGCTAATGACCGGTTTGGTTCCTTCGCGAAACCCACTCGAGTGTTCTATCCTTGGTTGTTTATAACCAAATAACTCGTCCAAATTGGACCAACGAAAGTCTAAACTTTCCATATTGATGCTCTAATGCATCATAATTAAGCTAACCACAGTTTTTATTATACTTACTGCGTATTTGCTTGTATGTAGACTAATTTTGCCGGAGCAACCCAACGACACGTTATCCAGTCGTGAGTTGTATATGCTAATTGCTGGTACCGGACGTGCTTACCTCTCCCTAGCCTGAGGCTAGCCTGAGGCTGTTTACCGAGGTAAAATATATATATATATATATAAATATAAATGAATTTATGTACAAATATATTCTCCCGAGTGACTCCAAGTAGCGGGCATGGGCCACGGTTATAGAGCAGTGACACGCCACCGGTCACGTGTGTGAGCTCAGACAGGATTAGAAGAACTCATTTTTCCCTCCACAGGTTTTTAAAATATTTTTTTTACTAAAGTGTATTTTATTCATTGAATAATATCTCGTCAGCGCCAGATCACTGGTCTTCCGGCCGTACAGTACAATTCCTTGATACATAAATGAAACTACTAGCAGTTGTAATACTAATAGTAACTACATGCAAATCATGTTTGATACTAAAAGTATTATACACTTTATAAATGAAATATCAGCTGTAGTGGGAACTGGTTACAATTCCAGTCCAATAACAGTAGCATGCATTCAGTGAATACGTATTGCATGGTTCTAGAATTTTCTTTAAACATTTTTATAGTCGTGTAATACCTTATAATTACATATATTTAATATATATGTATATATATATGTAATGCACGTGTATATTTCTGTACATATAGGCGGGTGGAGAGAGGAGCGTCCCCCGCCGGTCACGCCATCCCACCGGAGTACCCCGAAGTCCTTTCACTAATTGCGTTGTGGCCGTAGCAATCACAGCCAATAACATTAACATTGAGACCGAACAATCAAAGTCGCACGGAATGGTCCTTAAGTTGGCACCGCGGGACGCCGCGGGATGCCGGGCGGTGACCGGCCCGACGGTGAGCTGGAGGGCACGCCCACCCGACTTTAGTCGACAAATTGGCAAATTCTACGAAGCTGATCTTGAACTGAATGAAGACAACCTTTGCTTCTAAGGTTGACAGTTTCAATGTTGATGTTCCTTGTAAAGTTAATCATTGAAATTTGAACTGTGGACAATAAGGGTACTCGAAATTCTCTTCTCTCAAAAAGGGCTGTAGCTGTGACCCAGCATGCCCGGTCGTAACTACAGCTTACCTGGGGGAAGATGGGAGAGGTGGTGAATCAACATATATCAAATGGTATTTTATCTCATTAAAATATTTGCTAAGACAATGTTCACTGCAATCTACATTAGAAACAAATGTATGGAAAGAACCATTCCAAGTTTGGTTACCAGAATGCCTATAGTTATATATAGATGCAAAGAGAGTTGAAAGAATTGGGTCTATAGTGAAGGATAGCGTGGGGAGGGATACCGTCCTCACCTTCCTGCAGCTGCGACCTGGAGTGCTGGGTCTCAGCTTCAGTCTTACCTGAGGGACCAGCGGAACGCCCATATTGGGCTTCCTCATTCCACTGTCCTATCCTATTAAAGCCGCATAGTCCGATGAAAACATCAAATTTTCAAAACCAAAACAATTATCTCAATTTGATTCTACATATCTAACTTAGATACTGGTGCACTTATTAAACATGTGTCACCGCACAGAAGGGAATACTGAGGCAATTGAATAGAACCTGTTACTGCAGAAGCCTATGGGATCAGAGTTTTGACAAGCCTGCCAAAATTAATTTGGCATTTTCCCACTTCAAATATCTCAAAAGTTAGCCACTTAAAATAAGTTACTTCAAGCTAAAGTAAGGTACATAATAACGATCAACCTAATGTATTTATCTCAGAAAATTTCAGAAACTCAAAACCATCGGACTATGCAACTTCAATGTCATGCGCCAGTCTATGTAGTGACAAGTACACATAAATGGGCGGTCAACTATTTGGTCATTTCGTCTGGCCCTTAGCTAGTGAGTGGGTAGTTAGGTTTGCACACAGATACCCGTGACATTACATGACACGGGTAGCTGTGAGTAGACTGATTGTATCAGGTGGCCTATTCAGACTAATTGTTAGGATGCCTGTCTAGGAATGGCATAAATTTATGTTCGAAGCCCGCTCTAGGTATGAAGTCCTATTCGATTGTAACAGCTTCCATGAGAGTATTCATGCTTTCATCACCACATGCACACACACATTAATTGCGGATGTTTTCCGTTCAACTATCTCCAAAGTTAGCTGTTTATAATAAAGGTTATTTCAAACTAAGACAATGTATATTATAACGATCAGTATAATATCTTTCTTAAATAATAGCAGAAATTCAAAACCAAGGGGTTGTGCAACTATGCAATATTATAATGCACTTGAAGTAATTCCCATATGTACATAATGCATCTCAAGTAATGTCATATAAAATGAATTCCCATATCGCAACATATTTAATGCCTCCGAATTAGAAGAGCTGTATAATATATAATGCTCTTGAATTAATATCTATATAATGCATCTGAATTAATTCCATATAAAATTCCATATATGATAATACATCTGAATTAATTCACTTATTATATATATTGTGTCTGAATTGATTTCCATCAGTGGCCAGATGTCTATATGCACCCCGACAACACCCACATGTGCACAGCCCGGGCTTTGAGGGACAAGACTCCACAGTGGTGCATTGTTCAAGTTGCTGACATCTGATTGTTTAATTACGACGATAAATGTGTCAATGCAATCCAGTTTACCTTTAATTAAAGTTGCATAATCCGATGGCATTGACTTTCCGCCATGCTTCTTTAGATAAATATATTACTAGGTTGATCACTATAATATACTTTACCTTAGGGTTGTAGTAGTCTGCACCGATCTTTCAGGCAAGATAGGTAGGCGTGGATAGGGTGATTGCATCATGGAGCTTAGGTGGTCTAATGGTTAACACATTAGATGTGGCATGGCAAGAAGTGTGGGTTCGAACCCTGCTCTAGGCGCAGTATTTCCCATTTTCATCACCCTCCACAATACTGATTGCCATGACTAGGACCATGTACAAGCTACATGTTGTATGCTTGTTGAACCTACCCTCTGTAAAACTAGGTCTGGTTATGCTTTAAATAAAAAATTGCAGTCTGATGGTTTTGAGTTTCTGCCAAATCTTTTTGTTATAATCTTCCTCACTTCAGCTTAA
The DNA here is from genome assembly GCA_030323885.1 of Branchipolynoe longqiensis. NCBI lineage: Eukaryota > Metazoa > Annelida > Polychaeta > Phyllodocida > Polynoidae > Branchipolynoe > Branchipolynoe longqiensis. The sequence goes on from CM059188.1 coordinate 60,379,390, forward strand.
ATATGGTTCATTATAATATAAAGTTTTGCAGATATTTGACAAATAGTTTTTGCATGACATCAAAATACTGGTTCCATTAATACCCCAGTCACACTATGCTTGTGACCACATTGCATCCACACAAAAACGGGTGGTCGCAAAATGGTCGCAAGTGGTCGTAAAAATGGTCGCAAAGTCATCCTTAGTAGTTGCTGACCTCAGGGTGACCATAATGGTCGCAAGGAGGTTGCAGCTGCAGCACCAAAAACCTCCCTGTGACCATAATGGTCGCAAGGAGGTTGCAGCTGCAGCACCAGAAACCGCCCTGTGACCATAATGGTCGCAAGGAGGTTGCTGACCTCAGGGTGACCATAATGGTCGCAAGGAGGTTGCAGCTGCAGCACCAAAAACCTCCCTGTGACCAAAATGGTCGCAAGGAGGTTGCAGCTGCAGCACCAAAAACCTCCCTGTGACCATAATGGTCGCAAGGAGGTTGCAGCTGCTGCACCAAAACCTTCCTGTGACTAAAATGGTCAGCGACCGTTTTCAAAGCTTGGCGACAAGTGGGCAATTATTGGGCTTTTTGGTCGCAAAGTGGTAACAAAGTGGTCGCTAAGTGGCCACAAACCGTAACGTGACTACGGCTTATATTGACTTAGCATTCCCTTCTAAAAGTCCTAAATGGGAACAAATGCTAAACAAGTGGGCCAGTATCCAACATAGGCATGTATGAATAACTCTGGACAGATGTTTTTGTAATCCTTTTATCGAACTGTGCAACTGTAATTAAAGTTGTATAATCCAATGGTTTTCGTTTGTTTGGGCTTTACATCCTAGCAACATCTAAGGTCATGCATATCAGGACGGTCATATCAAACTTGTTAGATTAGGTTAATTGATGTAGTCTACTTAGCCTTAGTTTCTAGTAACACTTATTTTAAAGCGAAAACTGGGCAAAAAGCTGGATATGAACTTGGTTTACCTGTTCTCGTGTGTAGCAACATAACAACAATCCAGAATACATGTTTAATGATTGCATCAGCTCAAATCTAGGTAAGTGGTTTCTTTTAAACTATTTGATGTTTGCATCTGATTATGCAGTTATAATTAATTCAGGGAAGTGGTCGCCAAATGTTTGTAAGTTGACAGGTGTATTAAAATTGTGGTGCGTTTGGTGGTGGGGTCTACTACTGACCACTGACCACCAATAGCGGCCTGCACCCACCCACTGGGCGGACAATACTTGTCGGACCGGCCCACTGGAGCACTGTGCGGCCCAATAGCCCAAAGCGGTCTTGCTGACAGTTTGGTCATCCATGTTGCGTGAAAAATTAATTTGAAATTCTGACATCATAGGCTTTGAGAAGCAGTAACAATTTCTATTAAATTGACTTTGCTTCCCCTTCTATTTCGCAAAAGAAATGCTTCAAAAGTGCACTAGTATCTAACTTCTAAGTTGGGTATGTAGGACAAACTCTAGATAGCCGCTTAGGTTTCAACAATTTTATGTTTCATCGGAATATGCAGCTTTAAGCATTCGGTGGTACATAGGATGGGCATATGCCAAACTTGTATTTGAAAATTATTTTCACTAGCGAGTTAAAATAAAAATTACTACAAACTAAAGTAACGGCGATTATAACAATCAACATAAAAGTATTGATCTGTAGCAGTGTGTGGAGATAGGTGAAATGAAAATATGCCAAATTAATGTTGGCATCCTCAAACAAATGCTAGACATAGGTTTCAACACTGACAGATTCCATTAAAGTCACTTAACGTTCATTCGCTGCAGCAATACATGCTTAATTACTGCACTCGCATATAAGTTTGGTTATTTGTTTCTCGGAGTTTTGCATCATGGGTGCACTGCTACCTGTCCTGGTATGGCCTTAGATCAACACACACAACTACTTAAAGGCCCTGTCACACTATGACGCTTCTCCCGGCGACCCGTCAGCGTTGAAAATAAAATCTTGCGCGTCGAGAAACGTCCAACTTTTCGGCGGTTTGGGGAAAAAGATCGGCGTCAGCGCGGCGCATTATTCGCGCGCGGCCAACGTGTGTCGACGCGTTTGGGAAAAAAAAAAAGAAGTGTGGCGCGACGTGCTCATATCACCTTAGATGTTGGTAGGACGTAAACCAAGAAAGCAACGATTTGGCGCAACGTGTAGAGACGACCCGCCCGCGCGCGCGCCATCTGCCTAGCATTCCCATAACGTTATTCTGGCGCGTCCAATGGAGCTCGACGACCGCCTAACGTCCTTACCCATATATTTGCGCGTGCTGGCGGGCGTTGTTTTTTTTTTGACACGCTTAAAACCTTGGCTGACCAATAGCGTGCGCCGGCATTTTGCGCCGACCATCAACGTCAAGGATAGTCTACCGACGTGTACCGACGCGTGCATAACGCGCCCCCAGCGTGTCTCGATATTTCACCCATTTTCGCCCAAAAACACCACACGTCGCCGGTCGCCGGCTAGAAACGTCGTAGTGTGACAGGGCCTTTACAGAGGAACATCATATTACACTCAGCGCGTTTCCATAATCATGGACTGAAAATAAAACCCCACAAAAAAAAAAAAACATGACTGTGTGCGTGCGTGTGCTGCAAGTGACCTGTTGCAATATGGTCACCTTTGTTATTGACCAGACGGGATGGCCAAATGAGTTGAGCGATGTCTCCTGTTTTGAGAGATCGGGGGATCCGAACCCATGGCGCTCGGCATTATTAGGATAGGGCACGGTTGGCTCAGTGGTTGGCTCAGTGTCAGGATAATGTGAGTGAGTGGGATATCAGGTCATGGTGCTGGCGGCCTGGTCTCCCAGTGGGGAAGCACTATAAAGTCGCCATGAGTGCGCATTGGCACAAGTCAGTACCCATCTTGATATGACTTAGATGTTGATACGTCGTAAAACAACAGCAAAACAAAACCTATGTTATTGAGGGGGGGGGGGGGTAGAACACACAATACATGTCATCTATATTAGAAATAAATGTATCCGAATCAGGGTTGGTCATCAGGAGGCGTGCTGCTAGAAGTGCACAGTGAGTTTAAGGTACCAGGTCTAGAGTGAAAAATACGGCTGGGAGGGGAGCCCTCCCCAACTTCCAGTGTGTAAGCTGAAACTGCGACCTGGTGTGCTTGGTCGCAGCTTCGGTCCTTGCTGAGGGACCAGCGAAACTCAGCCGTAATAAACTTGCATAGTCCGATGAACTATAATTTTGTCAAAATCAAAACAACTACCTAAATGTAATCCTATATATCCAACTTAGATAATGGTGCATTAACTAATGTTTTGAGACAGCATATACAGAATAATCAGGGAATTTATTACCGCATCACTTTGGTCACCTACTTTGAGACAGGGAGGGAGGCCACTGACCAATTAGGCCAATATAGTGACCTCATTAGCCGCCCCCTCCTAAAGTACTGTACATGGCCATAGCTCGAGTGAAAGGGCAAATGAGGTGGACGTCACCCTCCCCCCCCCACACACACACACATACGTTGGATATTCAATGCTATTTGGTCAATTCTATAGATATAATTAATCAAATTTGGTAATTTTTATGATTAATTAAAAAAGTTTGTTCACATTCGTTGATCAAAATTGGAGTCTCGTGTTGAGCTTCTGCCATTAGGAAGATGTCATATACCAATGTGGGTATATGTGATGTTTGATATCCAATATTTGTTGGTCAATTCTATAGATATAATTAATAAAATTGGGTAATTCTAATTCATCAACAAAATTTATAGTCTTTGATTAAAATTGCATAGTCTGTTTTCAGCTTCTGTCATCTGGATGATGTAATGTTTGATATTTACTGCAATTTGGTCAATTTTATAGATATAAATTATAATTAATCAAATTAGGTATTGACCTTTCTAAAAAAAAATATTAAACAACCCAAACAATCAAAACAATTAAAACAACCATAGTGCCACGGGCCTTTGCCACTGTCAGTAATCCATTCCAAGAATGTTTAAATTCAGATAGAAATTCCTACCTACAGCCCTGTCAAGTTCCAGGATTAGTAGGTCAGCTCACATCAGATGACCATATGGGTCATGACTCCAGGACTTTTGGAAAGCTTGCCGAAAGTATTTGGGGTTCTATCAGCTCAAATTGCTCCACACATATAAACTATTCATCAAAGCTACTCCGGAATAATGAATAGCAGGTTATAATGATTAACCTAATATATTTATCTAAAAAAAGAAGGAAAAAATTCGAACAGCATAGGACTATGCAACTTTAAACAATCCCCAGAAAGCAGTAAACAGCGGTGTTTGCCCGTGCTGTTACATAACGCCCGAGCCGGAGGCTTACAAGTTACATCCACGCGGGCCGGGCGTGCGGCGTGCTTCTAGAGGGCCTGACCGCATCGGCCGGAACCACCTATTGTGTTCGGGCAATCCTTGACGACAAAGGCGCTCACAATGGCCGCCCTGCCCCAGCACCCCCCACCCCCTCCCCCAGGCCCTGCACCTACCCGGCCCCGGCCCCCCGGCATCGGCCCGGTCCCCCGGCCCCAGTCCCCCGGTACCGGTGTAGCAGGAAATCGCAAACCCTGTAAATCGCAAACCCCCACTTGTGATTTCCTAGGAAATCGCAAACCCCCATGCCATATATGGGCATGGGGGGTTTGCGATTTCCTAGGAAATCGCATATCCCCCCTGGAGATCGCAAACCCCCCATTCTGAGTGTTAGCCTTACCATGATCTGGTAAGGCTAACACTGGCACTGACACTCAGAATATCCCAACTTTCACTATTATCTCTGTTTTTAATACTTTCAGATAAAATTGCTCTTAGGTTAAATTAAATACCTCAGATCTTCCTCTTCAATCGCGCATTGAGATATTTTTAATCGATTCGATGAAAGTTTTTTTATTTATTTTACAAAAATAAATGCTCCCCATAGACATAGCATTGCCGCAGCACACATCACGGCGTATTTTACCCTACTGCTAATATCTCCGCCGTTACGGCGGTAGCCTTAATAACGCTTCGAATTTAGGGTTAATTTAATGAAATTTCACGATTTGAGTATGTAATTCTGTTAAATATGGTCGCATTGAATAGATTTGGCCCGAATCAGTCCCAAAACACAGGGGGGTTTGCGATTTCCAGGGGGGGTTTGTGATTTCCTAGTAAATCGCAAACCCCGGGGTGTGCAATTTCCAGGGGTTTGCGATTTACTGCCACACCGGCCCAGGCCCCGGCATTTTATATTTGCATTATATCTAATATATCACAGCACAAACTCAAAACTACATCAAATTATACAATTTTAAAAGTGTTTGTATAAAGAGTGGCAAAAGGATTCCACCCGAACCCCTACCACTATCCATTGACGTGGGAACATCACGCATTGATACCAGCCTAGACACGCACACACTGCCCCCCTTGCCCCCCCCCCCCCCCCCACCCACCCCCGACCACACACCCACACACTGCTATGGGACCCACTTATGTGCACTCTCGTCTAATGGCCCAGTCACACTACGACGTAATGGCCAACGTGACTTCGACGTGGGTGATTTTTGGTCATTATGTCGGGTCACGTTAAAGTCACGTTAAGCTCTCGTCGCTTCTCGTCGCCTCTCGTCGCCTCTCGTCGCCTCTCGTCAAGGTTTTGGACATGTTGAAAAAACTTTGACGTAGCTCGACGAGTTGATAAGACGTTTGCGTCATGTTACGGTCACTTTACGGTCACGTTAGGATCTCGGTCAAGTTAGGTCACGTTAGGCTCATGGTCACGTTAGGCTCTCGTTATGACCACGTCGTCTGGATGGTTGGTTGGTACTACTAGTGCTACTAGTACTACTAGTGATACTAGTGCTACTACTAGTTCTACTCGTGATACCAATAACACAGTGCTACTGTGTGTGTGTCTGTCTGTGTGTGTCTGTGTGTGTGTTTGTGTGTGTGTCTGTGTTTGTCTATGTGTGTGTATCTGTGTGTCTGTGTGTGTGTCTGTGTGTGTCTGTGTGTGCCTGTATGTGTGTGTCTGTGTGTGTATGTGTGTGTGTCTGTGTGTGTCTGTCTGTGTTTGTGTGTGTCTGTGTGTGCCTGTCTGTGTGTGTGTTTGTGTGTCTGTGTGTGCCTGTGTGTGCCTGAGTGCATGTGTGTGTCTGTGTGTGTCTGTGTGTGTCTGTGTGTGTGTCTCTCGTTCCGACAACGTTATACCCACGTCAACCATGCCACTACTAGTGATACTAGTGCTACTACTAGTTCTACTAGTGATACCAATACCACTACTAGTGCTACTAGTACTACCAGTGCCACTACTACTACTACTAGTACTAGTGCTACTAGTATTAGAAGTGCTACTAGTACCAAAAATAGTACTACTTTTCCTAGTACCACTAATATTTACTACTAGTACCACTAATAGTACTACTAGTACCACTAATAGTGCTACTAGTTGTTGGTTGGTTATTGGTTGGTTAGTACTAGTAGTACCACTAATAGTACTACTAGTACCACTAATAGTACTACTAATGTTACTACTAGTACCACTAATGTTACTACTAGTACCACTAATATTACTACTAGTACCACTAATAATACTACTAGTACCACTAATAGTACTACTAGTACCACTAATCGTACTACTAGTACCACAAATAGTACTACTAGTACCACTAATAGTACCACAAATAGTACTACTAGTACCACAAATCGTACTACTAGTACCACAAATAGTACTACTAGTACCACTAATAATACTACTAGTACCACAAATAGTACTACTAGTACCACTAATAATACTACTAGTACCACAAATAGTACTACTAGTACCACTAATAATACTACTAGTACCACAAATAGTACTACTAGTACCACTAATAATACTACTAGTACCACAAATAGTACTACTAGTACCACTAATAATACTACTAGTACCACAAATAGTACTACTAGTACCACTAATAATACTACTAGTACCACAAATAGTACTACTAGTACCACTAATAATACTACTAGTACCACAAATAGTACTACTAGTACCACTAATAGTACTACTAGTACCACCTCTCGTTCCGACGACGTTATACCGTCGTTACACCCACGTCGACCACAGCGCGGTGTCGTCCAACTTGGCCTCGTATTTGCATATCACGTCGGGTTTTTCGAAAGTCGCCCACTTCGGACTCACTTTGGCCATTACGTCGTAGTGTGACTGCACCATAAAGCGCTGTCCTATAAGAATGAGCTGACTATTATCTCCTTCCCCCCCCCCCCCCACCCCCCACCGCCTCCATTACACCGCCTTCCACATAATGCCATGTAAATAGTGGTGTCTATCTGAAGAAAAGTTGGAACGCTGATAGTGATACCTTCAAACAGATACATTTACCGGAAAACCCCACATACTAGCAGATACAGCAGAAAATCAAATGAAACAAGAATAGTTTGGACACTGAAAAAAAAGTCCGCATATGGCAGAGAATCATCGGTCATAGGGGTCACTAAAGATACAACTGTACTCATGTTCCAAATCCACTTATAATCTATGGCACTATTAAAGCTGCATAGTCAGATGAAGGCATATACTTTTCGAAATCCACTTATCTAGATTTGATCCACATATCACATACTGGTGCACTTATTAAACATGTGTTGCTACAAAGAAGGGGATAACAGGCCAATTTAATATAACCTGTTACTGCTGAAGTATATGGTGTCAAAATGTATACATGTATGTACAAATTAATTGTTCATGTTTTCACTTCAAATATCTCTAAAATTAACAATTCAAAGTTACTTCAAACTAAAATAAGGTTGATTATAACAATCACCCTAATGTATTTAGGTTGGTCGGTATAATCTAGGACTACGGATTATGCAACTTTCACTCTGTCACACCATATTGGCGGTATATTGGGAATTTTAAATTTGACGCTTTGCCGATTTCCCGATATAGCTACTAAATGTACTACACACTGGTGCAATGGGAACAGTCATGACATATCGAAAACACTATCCAAAGAGTCTACAAGTGAAAAAAAACTAGCAAAACATGTTAACTTTCGTGTCAGAGCTCAGGTGCAGACATGGGTTATTGCCACCCGGCCAGGGCTGAAAGGGTTAATACCCAGTTAATACCCAGCTAAACAAGTGAATGATGCCAGTGCACTATTTTCATAGATTTACGAAACTGAGGATTTAATGTACAGATACGTGTATGCAAAGGTATTCCAGATCCTCCTTTAAAAAACCCCAAAAAACTAGCCTATTTTCACAGATTTACGAAACTGAGGATTTAATGGGCAGATTATACATGTATGCAAAGGTATTCCAGATCCTCCTTTAAAAAAAAACAGCCTACCATAGGTGCTCTTTGTCATTGCCTGCTTTCCTTAAAACAATGAAAGCTTCATAATTCAATAGACTTTCGAAACCAAAACATTTACCTCGGTTTGATCCTACATATCCAACCGGATGGGTTGGCATATTTGGTAATGGTGCTGTCACATTACGACGCTTCTCGCCAACGCGCATCGACGTATTTGATTTTTTGGCCGAACATCGGGATACATCAGGAAGCTTTACGCACGAGTTATTCGTTGATGGACGGCGACGGTCGGCGAGGCACGTTAGGGTATCAGCAAAGTTTTGTGCTTGCACAAAACTTTAGATGTGCGACAACGCGCGGGTGCTAACATTATGGCGACATTAGGGGCGCGTCGAGATACGTTAAACGCGCTGGAATAACGTTATGCGAACGCTAGGCACATGCTGCATGCGCGTGAGGCTCGTTGCGCCAAACTGTTGCTTTGTTTGTTTGTTATTGTTTTATGTCCTAGCAACATCTAAGATCATATCAGGACGGCATGCCAAACTTCTTTTGGTTTTTTCTCACAATGTTGGCGCACGCTACCAATACGTTGTGCTGACGACGACGTTTCTTGACGATTAAAACTGATTTTGCGCGTTGTCGGTGCGCTGGTGAGAAGCGTCGTAATGTGACAGGCCCATAAGAGCACCGGCTGGCGTCCCATGTGAGAGGCCGTGGTTTCGAACCAGTGACGTACAAAATTGGCATTGTAATTTGTAACCTAGCCTGGCGCCCAGCATTACTAAGATATATGCATTACTAGGGTAGAACAGGGGCAATGTGAGTGAATATTGTATCTGGTCATGGTACCAGCGGTCCAGGTTCCTAGTGTGGTAACACAATAAACTTTCCATGAGTGCGCCCAGTCACAAGTCGGTACCCCTCCTGATATAACGTTAGATGTAGCTCGGACATAAGAAATACAACAAAGAAACAAGCCTGCATGTTCAACTGGTGCACTCATTAAAGCCGCATACTCTGATGAAAGCAACACATTTTCAAAACCAAAATCCAACTTAGATATATGGGTGCACTCATTAAGCATCTACTGTTTTACTGAAGGAATATTCAGTCATTTCAATAGAACCTATCACTATTGAAAAATGGTATCTAGCATTTCGATGTGTTTTAACTTCCAATATATCCAAATTTAAACCTTTAAAATAAAGGTTACTTTAACTAAGTTAAGAAGATTATAACGACCAACATATTATCTCTTTCTAAAGAATATGGCGGAAAAGATAAAACCATCAGATTATGTAACTTTAAGCAAGCACAGCTGATAATCATGAAGAGTGCTGTAAAGTATTCACATGTGGAGTAGTCGAGATTAGACTAGATGATTACCTGGCCGGAACCGATGTATATCAACAACAGTTGCCTAGTCAGATGACTTAGAGTTTCTACCATTTCTTTTAAAGATAAATATATAGAGGGTATGCACTGACGTCACGCTAAACGGAAGTGCGGCCATTGTGGCGATACAACCACAATATCATCATCATCATGATGTCGGTCCCGATGCGACAAAGACTGCTTTCATTACTCTCTCGGGGAGCAAATAGAGGTTTCACACCGCCAAGAACATGTCCAGACAGGCGCAAAACTATTTGTCCCTGCATGCAGTGGCTGGTCGGGAGATGTTGGGAGTTCCATACATCAACCACCCTTAATGCTGCCACAGTGACATGGTTTTCTGTTTAGGGTTTGCTCCCTAATGTGGCTGTCCCACTACGACGACTAGGCCGACGACAGCCCAACGACTTGTCGTTTTGCTCTGTCGTTGGCTGTCGTCGGTTGTCGCTAAGGTGTCGCTATGCTGTCGTTCGGGTGTCGCCGCGACACCTCCGCGACAACTCCAGTTTCTCCACTGTCGCCCGGTTGTCGTCGGGTTTTTGTGCATGTTGAAAAACCTCAACGACAGCCGGCGACAGACGCTGTCGTTCGGCTGTCGTTCGGCTGTCGTTCGGCTGTCGTTCGGCTGTCGTTCGGCTGTCGTTCGGCTGTCGTTCGGCTGTCGTTCGGTTGTCGTTCGGCTGTCGTTCGGCTGTTGTTCGGCTGTCGTTTGGCTGTCTTCGGCTGTCATTCGGCTGTCGCTTCGGCTGTCGCTACGGCTGTCGCTACGCTGTCGCTACGGTGTCGTCTTGTCGTTAAGCTGTCGTTAAGCTGTCGTCGCTGCTTCCTCACAGGTCCGCTGCATAAACCTACATGTTTGCACCGTCCCATTCTTCATATTTCTCATGGAAACTGCTTCCTCACAGGTCTGCCGCATAGTCTAATACACATGTTTGTACCATCCCATTTCTTCATATATCATATGGAGACTGCTTCCTAACAGGTCCGCCGCATATACCTACATGTTTGCACCGTCCCATTCTTCATATTTCTCATGGAAACTGCTTCCTCACAGGTCCGCCGCATAGTCTAATACACATGTTTGTACCGTCCCATTTCTTCATATATCATATGGAGACTGCTTCCTAACAGGTCCACTTGCTATCCGGACCGCACCTCGTCCACACCTCTCTCTATCACCTCTCCGCCGGCCGGACACCTCCTTGATATGTCTGAAAAGAGTTCCAGGAGGGGGTGCCTGCCGGCATTTTCACTTTCTACCCTTACTCTGTCCGTGTCTATGGCTCGCCGGTTGGTCACCATAGGGCAGATAGGCACGGGCCTTTGACTCAACTCTCCTCATTTCTCTTTCCTAGATCTGCCCATTCGATTTCTCCCAGGCTCACTTCTTCCCCTAACCAGGGTTGTTGTGTTCTTGGGTGGGGCTCTTGACCTTTTACCATTTCTCTGTCTGGTTCTTGTTGCTGGAACGACCGCTGCTCCCACCTTTGCCCGCCTTCCTCGAACCCCTGCTGACCGGATGCAAGTGCTACACTACAGACACCATACAGCTCTACTACAAACAGACGGCACGGAGAGATCCGCTGCCACCCGGCGCCCCGTCGCCACTACGTCTTGAAGGATGTCCCAGCCTTCACAACACTTCCTCTGAGACCACTTCACCCGCAGAAGACATGTCTTAACCAAAGACTGGGCCGATTTATCGGAGCCTCTCTATAAATGTTGCAGTTCTGCAACCGGTAACCGTCGTAAGGTTACGAACACCCCATACCATACCACCTAACAGGTCCGCCGCATATACCTACATGTTTGCACCGTCCCATTCTTCATATTTCTCATGGAAACTGCTTCCTCACAGGTCCGCCGCATAGTCTAATGCACATGTTTGTACCGTCCCATTTCTTCATATATCATATGGAGACTGCTTCCTAACAGGTCCGCCGCATATACCTACATGTTTGAACCGTCCTATTCTTCATATTTCTCATGGAAACTGCTTCGTGTGTGTCTCTGTGTGTGCAGTGGTGTGTCTGTGTGTGTGTCTCTGTGTCTGTGTCTGTGTGTGTATCTGTGTCTGTGTGTGTGTCTGTGTATCTGTGTCTGTGTGTGTGTCTCTTTGTGTGTGTGTGTGTCTCTGTATGTGTCTCTGTGTTGTGTCTGTGTGTGTGTCTCTGTGTCTGTGTGTGTGTCTCTGTGTGTGTATGTGTGTCACTATCACACTCACTATCACTATCACCTTCACTATCACACTCACTCTCACACTCACTATCACACTCACTATCACACTCACTATCTCACTATCACACTCACTATCACACGCACTATCACACTCACTCTCACACTCACTATCACACTCACTATCACACTCACTATCTCACTATCACACGCACTATCACACTCATACTCACTATCACACTCACTATCACACTCACTATCACACTCACTATCACACTCACTATCACACTCACTATCACACTCACTATCATACTCACACACACAGCAACAGAGACACAAAGACACAGACACACAGAGACACAACACAGAGACACACACAGAGACACACACAGAGACACATACACAGAGACACACACAGAGACACACACAGACACACACACAGAGACACACACAGAGACACATACACAGAGACACACACAGAGACACAACACAGACACACACACACAGACACACACACACACAGACACACACACACAGAATGGGACGTCCCATTTCTTCATATATCATATGGAGACTGCTTCCTCACAGGTCCGCCGCATAGTCTAACACGCATGTTTGTACCGTCCCATTTCTTCATATATCATATGGAGACTGCTTCCTCACAGGTCCGCTGCATAAACCTACATGTTTGCACCGTCCCATTCTTCATATTTCTCATGGAAACTGCTTCCTGTCGCAGCGTCGCGCACTGTCGGGGCACTGTCGCGGCACTGTCGCGGCACTGTCGCGGCACTGTCATCCAACTTGGCCCGAATTTGCATATGTCGTCGGGTTTTCACAAAATCCAAGTCGCTGGGCTGTAGTCGCCCCTTGTCGTCGTAGTGTGACAGCCACATTAGCCTTCGGTTCTGTCAAGAACCTGTACCACAAGCTAGTGGTTTACAACTCTGCAGGGCAGGGGCATCAAACTCCCTGAGGCATTGCAATACCTGCATACCTCAGTAACAAGCCCAACTAACTCAATGCATTGTCAATGGCCCTGAGCAATCTTCATACAGAAAAAGTGAAATATCTCTAAAACCACACCACCTAGAAACAAACTGATTGGAATACATATAGAAAACACATTCAACGAACAGATTATATTAAATTTGTAAGGTTAGGGTTCTGTATTTCTATTAATTTGGAATAAAATAGACGTTTTGCACTGCGCGTACCGGCAAACTCAATGCATTGTCAATGGCCCTGAGCAATCTTCATACATAAAAAGTGAAATATCTCTAAAACCACACCACCTAGAAACAAACTGATTGGAATACATATAGAAAACACATTTAAAGAACAGCTTATATTAAATTTGTAAGGTTAGGGTTCTGTATTTCTATTAATTTTGAATAAAATAGACGTTTTGCACTGCGCGTACCGGCAAACTCAATGCATTGTCAATGGCCCTGAGCAATCTTCATACAGAAAAAGTGAAATATCTCTAAAACCACACCACCTAGAAACAAACTGATTGGAATACATATAGAAAACACATTTAAAGAACAGCTTATATTAAATTTATAAGGTTAGGGTTCTGCATTTCTATTAATTTTGAATGAAATAGACGTTTTGCACTGCGCATATCGGCAAACTCAATGCATTGTCAGGTTGTTTACTAGTTGATATCGCCACAATGGCCGCACTTCCGTTTGATGACGTCACGGGAATACCCTCTATTAGACTGTTATAATTGACCTAAGTAATTTTGTTATAAATCATAAACTTAGCAGATATTTGACGCAAAAACATGAAAAGATCATTTTGGCATGCATGTCAAAATTCTGACACCATCGGCTTCAGCACTAACATGTTCTACTAAATTGAATTAGTATGTCTTTCTATGAAGCAACATATACTTAATAAGTGCACGAGTATCTAAGTTGTATATGAGCATGTCTCAAAAGGTGATAACTCTTCTTAGTTTTGTCCATTGTAACGATTGACTCAAAACAGCACAGGAACAGTTACACTGAAAACACAAGGACATTTGCTTTAAATCAATAAGTATTTTATTGGGATTATGAAACACCATGTAAAAAACAAATCAGTTTATCCTGAGCAAATGCATAAGCAGATAGTATGTTGATCATTACAATGGACAAAGTTTTGTCCCATATTGCTTCGCACCTTTTGAGACAGTCTAATATATAGAATCAAGTAAAGATAAATGTTTCATCAAACTACATACAGCGTTAAGCACACATGGGTAGGATTTGGACCCGCTTCGCCATCCTGTCCAAAACATGCCATCTGCTCACTTAACATAACACCGTGAAAACAGACACACATTGTTTAAACAAATCAATAACAAAAACTATTTTAGAAATCAAGTGTCCATTAAAGTTGCATAGTTCGGTGCTTTTTATGAAAAGCCATGGTCTGTGGCCACGTACAAGTGACATTTGTCCGGTAGAGGGCGAGGTGTGATGTTGATGGGCGGCTGAGATCGTCATGGTTGGAAACTATGACAAGTCGACGCAATCACACGTGACCAAATGATTCTGATTCATTTTCACATTAATACTCTCCAACACACCATCCACCCGGTAGGGAGATGTAAGAAAAAAACTCACAAATAGAGAAAGAATGCATGCAGTAGACAACCACACAACAACTGAACGTGAGAAAACAAGGGGAACCACAAAAGTTTTACTGTCTAGTAGTGGTGGGTGGTTTACATAAGCTTTTTATTGGCGGTATTCACGGTAATATTGATGAATCATACTGATGTAAGCACTGCAGGCACTTCCTTCGGGACGGTGATGCAGGACGGGGAGTTTGTTCTATTGCTAAAGTTCTGAGTAGTGAGCGTGTCCGGGCGGGAGGGCTTGAGGGTGGGTTGATGCTGCCCCAGGATCCCCCACCCCACACCCACCCCTGCCTGGCTTCAGTGATGCGCACCACGATGTCCGTCACCTCTCCTCTCCGTCTTCGCAACCCGCCTGCCCGCCCCACGACGCTCCCAGTGCGCGCAGTGAGGCAGGTCGGGCCCACTCACCGACCCTTCACCGAGGGCCCGGTGCTGTAACAAATCATATCGACATCTGTCCCAGAAAGCGGAGCTAATTCCAACTCCTTCACGAGCCTCTGCTACCTGCTCCTGAACACCCGCGGTACACATGTGTGCCAGAGGGAAGAATGGCAGAAGGAGGGAGAGATGGGTCGGACAGAGAGAGAGAGAGAGAGAGAGAGAGAGAGAGAGAGAGAGAGAGAGAGAGAGAGAGAGAGAGAGAGAGAGAGAGAGAGAGAGAGAGAGAGACAGAGACAGAGACAGAGACATAGACAAAAGACAGAGAGAGAGACAGACATACAGACAGACAGAGAGGGGGATAGAGAGAGGGGAAGCTAGGTAGCGAGGGACAGAATGAGAGTCAGGGACATAGCGAGGGACATAGAGAGATGGGGGAAAAAGGCGGAGGAAGAGTAAGCTGGGAAGAGAGAGACAGAGGGACAGATGGAGAGCATCACATAGATAGATAGATATATATAGACAGACATACAGCAGACAGACAGACATGCTGAAGCACTCGGCTTCCGCATGGTGCGCTCAGACATATGCTCAGTTTTGAGGAAAAGTACTAAAGGTTCCCGTCCCTTTCCTTCTTTGTACGACACACCCACCTACCTACCGACCCCTTGACCATTGTTCGGCTTGGGAGGGTGGCCACTGAAGCGTGAAGCCTAATATGTGAGAGGAGCAGCACGCTAGGTGGCGCGCCGACCACCACCCTCCGCACTATCGGTCTGAGCAGGCGCCGAGAAGCGCGCATCCAGAGACCCCTCGTGTCGTAAAGTGACACTAATGACGTCATAGGGACGCTGATGGAGGCGACCCTCTCGCTGTGGGGGCAATAATCAAGGGGAGGACCTCAAAATCCATCTCAATTAAAGTTCAGGGGTCGATCAGGGGGTGTGCGTATTAGATTTGCACGAACAGTTACGTATAACCATTCACCCTTCTCAGTCTTTTAGAATGCCAGAATTAGCTTTTGAAAAAATATAGCGTTCTGTTTGCGGAATCCAATAGATTTGAGTTTGTGCAAATATCTTTTGCTAAAAGACATTAGGTTGATCGCTATAATCTATTTCAATTAGTTTGGAGCAGCTTTTATTGCTAATTTTGTAGATATTTGAAGTTTAAACATGCAAAATAAATTTGGTTTGCACATTGAAATACTCGGCTATTGGATGTCAAACATATGGTCATTCTGACATATTTCTTTGAAAGAAACCCACTGCCACCACATAGGCTACTCTTTCTGATAAGCAGCAAGGGGTCTTTTATATGTACTTTCCCACAGACAGGACAGCACATACCACATTCTTTGATGCATCAGTTGTGGACCACTGTGTAAAGTCGACGGCTGGCAGTTTGAGTGGTGCAGATAGGCTAATAGGAAATCACTACAGGCAAGGAAGGAAAGTAGATATAGAGTGAAAGGTAGGAGAGTGAGACTCCTTCATTTATTGTATATATAGTTTCAGGAAACCAGATGGTGGTGATCACATGATCAAGTCTTCCAATCACTAACAGGCATTCTCCTATCCACCAATGAGGGTTCAATATCCTTGTAACCAAGGCATGGTTAGGTCTGGCTACAGTGCTCTGTTGTGTCTGGTGTGCAGTGATCCATAAATAACACTTGGAGGGGAGGGGGTATGTGAGGAGAGTTCCAACGATTCTCTCACCTGCCAAGAAGTGACCCTCTCTCAGGTCAAGAAGTGACCCTATCTCACTATCTATATTGATATACAATTTCTATCTTTAATTAGTAATGGATCACCAACTCCACATATACCTTATATGCCTTTGGTTTTACATACCATCTACCATTATATAGACCATTTGCAATTTATTATAGAGTAGCTCTTTATAGCCCATATCCCAAATATCGGAAAATTTTACAACTGGTTGGAACGGAAAATAGCCCAAACTGCAAATGGCTCCACTGAGCAGGATCGATCGGATGACCCACACCTTCACAGGTGGACACTACTGCCTGAGCTACGTCCCGCTCCTTCAACATATTAATGAGCTTCAGGGTTAGTGCAACTATGATTTGTGTGGACAATGGTCAGTACCATGGGTATACTACCACTATTAATAGTGAATATGGCCTATGCTGCCGACACGTCGTAAGGCAACCACCAATCAATCAATCAATCAAACACTATTAGTACTAAATAGTAGTGTTACTATGCAGGTTAAGTTAGTTATTTGACGGGTATTTGACGGCAACGTCATATGGTAATTGCACCGGTTTTAACAATGTTTGCAGGTACACATACAGGTGATGTATTACTGGGGACTGATCATACTCAACGACTTCCCAAACAAGCGGACGTTCTACCACTAGGTCATCCTACCCGGTTCCAACAACGCGGTTGTTAATGTGAGCTACAAGTTACTACAACACGCGTTAGCAGCCTGTCATAAGCCTTGTTCACACGGACAAAATGTGAGGCGCATCACACAAATCGAATCAGGTGAGGCGAATTGGTTGCGTCCACACGGGCAAAATTATCTGCATCACAGGAATCGATTCACGTAGACTACCTCGCTTAGGTGGTCTACAGGATCCGCATCACGTGAGTCGAATCAGCCCTAATCCGCCTCAGACGTCCGTTCAGACGACGAATCTGATGCGAACTATACAAGTCGCTTTCTACGAATCGATTTACATCGTCCGTGTGAACACGGCTATATACTCTAATGCCTGGTGCCAACTGGACCGATTCTCCCGTTAGTGTTACTCCCAACTGGACCGACTCACTCATCATTATCATTACTCTAATGCCAACTGGACAGATTCACTCATTATTGTTATCATTAGTTCAATACTCGGGGTTAACTGGACTGAGTGGCCAATTATTGTTATCATTACTCTAAAAAAAAGTTGTTTTATTTAAGACGCCTCAAGAGCACATTGATTTTCATCATCGGCTTTTGAACGTCAAATATATGGTCATTCTGATATATTTCTTTAGAGGAAACCTGCT
This sequence comes from Branchipolynoe longqiensis, assembly GCA_030323885.1. Lineage (NCBI taxonomy): Eukaryota > Metazoa > Annelida > Polychaeta > Phyllodocida > Polynoidae > Branchipolynoe > Branchipolynoe longqiensis. Next base: position 60,397,300 of record CM059188.1, read on the forward strand.
GCCACCACATAGGCTACTCTTTCCGATAAGCATCACGGGGAATTTTATATGCACCTTTCCAGACAGGACAGCACATACCACAGCCTTTGATGAACAAGTTGTGGACCACTGGTAGTATATCATTACTCCAATGCTTGGTACCAAATGGACCGATTCACCCACTATTGTTGTTTTATTCATGTAGCCACAATTACTGTTCTTAAGGTGCTACCCAACGTTTTCAACATTTTCAGGGTGATAGAAAGCGGAAGACAGGGGGAGTTAGCCATACATGATTTTAATGGTTTGTTATAACTCTTACCACTGTCAGGTTCGGTGATAAAATGTACAACTCTATAGGTGAAGGGACGGTATGAAAAAGGAGTGTTGTATGTGCTACTGTGAAAATATTGAAAACTTTCGATGACCCCTAGGAGAATGTGATGTTGGAATGATTGGCACAACCGTGAACTGTTTGTAGAATCCACTACTGACCCAGTTCGCTGAGGAAATAACCAGTAAATCCGGATACTTACATACTTTTGTGTCCAGAATATGGCTTCCCCCAAGAAACCTACCTGGAATAAAACAAGAGAAAAGAAATGTTACAAAGTGTTAAATAATTGTAAGAAAATTCTAATCTACAACGAATTAACATCCACAACATATATAAATGAGGAAAGTTGAATCGGATGTGGTGACAATAAGGCCCAGTATCTTAAGCCATGGTCACACGTGCAACGTTAGGCCAACTTAGATAAGCGGAACTAGATGAGTCGAACTAGCGGCGTGTTCACACATACCAAGTTTTGAAAGTGTGTTGTGTTCAGACACGGGCGTTAAACCGACTCAAATCGATGTTTGTTTGTTGATTTACATCCTAGCAACATCTAAGTTCATATCAGGATGGGTACTGAATTGTGACAGTGTGCACTCATGGCAACTCTATAGTGCTGCCCCACTGGGAGACCAGGGGAGACCAGGCTGCCAGCACCATGACCAGATATCCCACTCAGTCACATTATCCTGACACTGAGCCAACCAGTCCTTGGCCTATCCTATTAAATCTGAGCACAAGGCTAGGAAGTGACAAGTGTAAATTTGTAAGTCATCGGTTTGACTCAAGCAGGATTCAAAGCCATCAAGTCATGGGTTCGGATCTCCCCAGGAGACGGGCGCTCAACTCATTCGGCCATCCCGCATGGTCAGGCCCTATGTAGTTTCATACATACATACATACATACATTCATACATACATACAAACATACATACACACAAACAAACATACATATACAAACAAACATACATACACACCGAGATACACACATACATACATACATACATACATACATACATACATACATACACATATACATAAATTGACAGTGATGTGCTTAAGCCGACTCAACTAAACCGCTTGCATTCACACGTGCAACTTAGGCCGACACAGGCTAACTTGCCTCATCTAATCTACCTTGCGAAGCGGTTTACTTGAGGTGAACTAGTTGAGTCGAATCAGCCCTAATTCGCCTCAGCTGCACGTTAACACACGCGTTTTGAGCCGACTTAGATGAGGCGAACTAGTTCAGGCGAATTAAGGTCCGTGTGTGAACGGGGGTCTTTACACTAGTTACACTTACAGTCATTGCAAGTTACATGAACAGCACATAGTTACCACATTTCCCACTAACGGGCGCCACTGGTGCTAGCAGGTTGCTGACAGTATGCCGAGTTCCGCTGGTCTCTACCGAAGGAATGAAGCTGAGACCCAGCACGCCGGGTCACAGCTACAATTTACATGGTGGAAGCTGTGGGTGGTAGATTGCAGTGAAATTATCCTTTTACATCAATATACTACTTCATGTATCATGGTGTATGTGTATTCACCAACAGCTGAAGCTGCGACCCACTTCACTCATTATTCATGGGGGACCAACGCAACTCAGCGCACTTCTGGAGGGGTAACTGCAAACATCAGTTAACTGCATCAGCTAGTTTGAGCTCAACATATGAAATATAATTCATGTAGACAAGGTCATTCAAGTTAACAATATTAAAATATTCCATATGCGAAAACAACCCATTAAAAAACACTTGGGGGTAAACCTACGTTGCAATTTAATACTATGGCGTTTGTCTATACGACAGCACACCTGTAGTGGTGTTACTGCCTAGCTCCTGCGGTGGACAGCGCCCTGGTACAGTGGTAGTCATTTAGCTAACCACAGATCTATTCAGGTCATCACCTATAAAGTAGGTAATGCCATTTGAAGCCACTTCTCAGCTTGACCCCTCCCCCTATTAAATTCCCCCCTCTAACATCCAGACACACCTAGCTGTATAAACTGTTCAGCCACCCACCCACCCACCCACACACACACACACACACACGCACGCAAATCAGGCAGTGGTCGATATCTCACACACTCAGACGACCAGAATTTAAAGGTCACTCGAGCATGCGCTGAAAAGAGGGATATACTTGGATAATATATTATCCACTGATGATTTGATAAGCGATAAGAATGTCCACAGCAACTTGTGTTCCCATGTGGGCACCAATGTAAGACTGACGACGTTCAAAGTTGCTTAATTTCCATGATCCGAAAAGAACTGGTGTTTCCAATGTCATATTAGCAAACTCATATTAATTTTTGTATGTGGCGTTTTTGTAAATTTCTTTTCTTGGTTTCATTTTTTTTATGCGAGTGAGATCATGAGCGATTTTGTCCATGTGTACTCATTCATTGGTGTGCTTATTGATTTAACGTGGTGGGTTTGATTATTTTTGTCGGGTAATGTGGAACTATCAAATGCGGCTGAATAGCTCACTGTGTGTTACAGTGGTGCTGCTTTACGATGGTAACCACGCAGTCAGTACCAGTGTACTTGTACACAACATAACAGTGCTGCTTTACGATGGTAACCCAGCAGTCAGTACCAGTGTACTTGTACACAACATAACAGTGCTGCTTTATGATGGTAACCAAGCAGTCAGTACCAGTGTACTTGTACTCAACAAAACAGCGCTGCTTTACGATGGTAACCAAGCAGTCAGTACCAGTGTACTTGTACACAACATAACAGTGCTGCTTTACGATGGTAACCAAGCAGTCAGTACCAGTGTACTTGTACTCAACATAACAGCTCTGCTTTATGATGGTAACCAAGCAGTCAGTACCAGTGTACTTGTACTCAACAGAACAGCGCTGCTTTATGATGGTAACCAAGCAGTCAGTACCAGTGTACTTGTACTCAACAGAACAGCCCTGCTTTACGATGGTAACCAAGCAGTCAGTACCAGTGTACTTGTACACAACATAACAGTGCTGCTTTACGATGGTAACCAAGCAGTCAGTACCAGTGTACTTGTACTCAACATAACAGCTCTGCTTTATGATGGTGACCAAGCAGTCAGTACCAGTGTACTTGTACTCAACATAACAGCACTGCTTTACGATGGTAACCAAGCAGTCAGTACCAGTGTACTTGTACACAACATAACAGTGCTGCTTTACGATGGTAACCAATCAGTCAGTACCAGTGTACTTTTACACAACATAACAGTGCTGCTTTTTTATGGTAACCAATCAGTCAGTACCAGTGTACTTTTACACAACATAACAGTGCTGCTTTACGATGGTAACCCAGCAGTCAGTACCAGTGTACTTGTACACAACATAACAGTGCTGCTTTATGATGGTAACCAAGCAGTCAGTACCAGTGTACTTGTACTCAACAGAACAGCGCTGCTTTACGATGGTAACCAAGCAGTCAGTACCAGTGTACTTGTACACAACATAACAGTGCTGCTTTACGATGGTAACCAAGCAGTCAGTACCAGTGTACTTGTACACAACATAACAGTGCTGCTTTACGATGGTAACCAAGCAGTCAGTACCAGTGTACTTGTACACAACATAACAGTGCTGCTTTTTTATGGTAACCAATCAGTCAGTACCAGTGTACTTGTACACAACATAACAGTGCTGCTTTACGATGGTAACCAAGCAGTCAGTACCAGTGTACTTGTACACAACATAACAGTGCTGCTTTTTTATGGTAACCAATCAGTCAGTACCAGTGTACTTGTACACAACATAACAGTGCTGCTTTACGATGGTAACCAAGCAGTCAGTACCAGTGTACTTGTACACAACATAACAGTGCTGCTTTTTGATGGTAACCAAGCAGTCAGTACCAGTGTACTTGTACCAAATACAGTGCTGCTTTTTAGGGTAACCAATCAGTCAGTACCAGTGTACTTGTACACAACATAACAGTGCTGCTTTACGATGGTAACCAAGCAGTCAGTACCAGTGTACTTGTACACAACATAACAGTGCTGCTTTTTTATGGTAACCAATCAGTCAGTACCAGTGTACTTGTACACAACATAACAGTGCTGCTTTACGATGGTAACCAAGCAGTCAGTACCAGTGTACTTGTACACAACATAACAGTGCTGCTTTACGATGGTAACCAAACAGTCAGTACCAATGTACTTGTACTCAACATAACAGCGCTGCTGTACGATGGTAACCAAGCAGTCAGTACCAGTGTACTTGTACTACTGCTATGGGCTCCGGCAGTAAAACTCGCAGGCGTGGCGTCACGCCAGCTGAAAACAGGCGTCAGTGTGTTACATAAGAATTTCCTTGATGGCCCCGTGGGAGTCGTCCTGATAGACAACATCAAAGTGAGCCTGCCCTACCTCCCCGCAAACCCCCGCCCACTCCACCCGGCATCCTGACCCAGGTAAAAGGTGTGTGTAGGGGGTGGGGGTGGCAATAAAGTGACATCTCATCGGAGCGTTTTGTCAACTCTAATTCCATGAATGACGGCGCTGGGGAAAACAGATTAAAAAGGATGTGGAATGGGGTGGGAGACATTTGGAAGGTGCATGCAGCAGAACTCAGAGGGACAATTCTTCAGGGTGCACCATGTACATCAACGCAGTTTATTTAGATAGGCCAGAAAGTGGTCATATTGCACGAAAAGCACTGCAACTGGTAACAGAATTATAGCAAAATTAAACTACTCCTGGGCCCGTCTTCATGTCCTGGTGCCAGTGCCTTAACCGCGGCTACGGTAGCCCCACACGGCTAACGGTGGAAAAACCGCATTCATGTGTCGGTGCCAGCGCTAACCGCCGACTGTAGCCTAGGCTAAGCTACCCCAGTTTCAAATCAAGTTTAACAGCAAGCCGCGCCGGTTAGTGTGGCGGCCGCCGATATATTAGAGCCAAATCTATTCAATGCTAACATATTTAACAGATTTACATACGCAATAAGTGAAATTGAATCAAATTAACCCTAAAATCGAACCGTTATTAATGCTCCTGCCGCATTGGCGGCATTATTCATATTGTCGAATCGACGAATGTAAACTAAACAAATCGCCACCGCCGCATCGACGTCGCTATCCATACTGTCGAACATCAACAAAACATCGCAGCCGCTGCCGCCGCCGCTTCGGCGGCAATAGATTAGGCCCAAATCTATTCAATGCTATCATATTTAACAGAATTACATACGCAATAAATGAAATCTTATCAATTTAACCCTAAATTCGAACCGATATTATTAACGCTGCCGCCGCATCGGCGGCGATATTAATATTGTCGAATCGACGAATGTAAAGTAAACAAATCTCCGCCGCGGCATCGACGTCGATATCCATACTGTCGAACGTCAACTAAACATGGCCGCCGCCGCATTGGCGGCAATATATTACAGCCAAATCTATTCAATGCGATCATATTTGACAGATTTACATACGCAATAAGTGAAATTTAATCAAATTAACCCTAAAATCGAACCGTTATTAACGCTCCCGCTGCATTGGCGGCGTTATTCACATTGTTGAATCGAGGGAATTCCCAAATCTATAAATAACTTCACAGTTAGCTACCCGCCCCGGCTTGGACATTGGTGCATACGCCTTGACCTAATTAACCAAGGCTCTCCTAGCCGCGGAGAGCTACCCCAAAGCTACCGTGTAGCACCGGCTACGCGTAGCTCCAACCCATGCATACGGCCCCTGCTTGGTTATATCGAATGAAGACCACTGCAACTGACACGAGAATAATGTAAAATTACATTACAACTACTCTTCGGTTACATTGAATGAAGATCATAAATATTGCATAAACCATCAGTACTACTCGTATTACTACTGCTATTACTACTACTACTACATCATAGTGATAGTTAATGAATACCACTGTAACTGACATGAGGATAAGATCAAATTACACTACTACTACTCATCGGCTACAAGGTGTGAAGATCATAGCAATTGTATAAACAAACAAATAAACCATTATTACTACTATTACTACTACTACTAGTTATACTTCTGCATCGTAGTGACAGCTAAACATGACCACATCAACTGGCGTAAGAATAAAACAAATTTAACCCACTACTACTACAACAACAACTACCGCAACTACAACAAAGAGTAGGACTTGTGAGTGAAACATGGCTGCTTCCACCTAGTGGGGAAAGGCCAGCCCCCGTACAGGTCCCCCTGGTGAGAGCGTCGTGCACTGAGGCAGGTCAATGAGTTTGGAATGGGGTGAACTTAACTGATCAGTTGCACCAATTATCACTGATTGGTGGCGTCAGAGGGAGCAAGCTACCATTGCCACCTCAAAACGAGGCACACTCCTGCACTCGACTGTCCATACCGCGACAGGAACAGGGCGACAGCTCGAGAAAACGTGCACTTACCGCTGGTATAACGAGGCTGTGTTAAAATGGTTTGTTGGGGTTTCACGTCCGAGCAAAATTCAGGGATTGTGACAGTGAGCACTCATGGATATTTAATAATGCTGTTCCACTGCGGGACCATGAGCTGATATCCCATTCAGTCATATTATCTTGATACTGAGTTAACCAGCAACATGTCAGAACGGATAGTGACTTCTGAAAGTGATCACTGATGGGAACTTTAATAATGCTGCCCCACTGGAAAACCGTCCCACCAGCACCATGACCCGATATCCCCCGCAGTTATAGTATCCTGATGCTGAGCAAATAGTCCTTGCCCTATCCTAATAATGACAAGTGTCAGGTCAGGTAGTGACAAGTATCAATTTGGGAAATCATAGGTTTTACTCGGCCGGGAAACGAACCCACGACCTTCAGTACGAGACGATAGTGCACATACTGAGTTGGGCAGTCTGATTCGGCGCCGAAATGCGACTAAAAAAATGCACACTCAGCACACACACCAGTACACCACATACACACGCAGGTACGCCACCCATACACATACACCACACAGGTGATGGGAACCCCGACTCAGTCAGAGAAGTAACGCCACCTGGTGGTGGGGATCCTATTCACGACTACCTGCGTACGGCCAGACAAGGGATGACTGTCACACACGGCGTCAACCCACCCATCTGCTTATATGACATCCCACATCCCTAATAAATGAAATAATAATGCAAATATTTACACCAACAACAAATTAAATTAAACATGAATATGTAATATATAAGGATTTATGCAAGTATCACTAACGGAAGTTCGTAGATACTATTGATTATTTCTAGTTAATCACCAAAAATCACCGGTAGCGGTACCCCCGAGCGTCCACCTCACTAACCTCTCCTTGTGATGAGTGTCAGTCACTCCAAATTGAGTTTTTCTTTTCAGGCAAGTGGTGGATAGCCTCTTGTCAGAGATCATGCATCTTTCATCTTCTTTGAACTATATATGATTATACATTATTAAACGTATATGATCATACATAACTATATCATATATACGTACATACATATATGCAGATCTAGATATGATAATTTGTGAAAAGGCGAACGTTTAAATAGTTTAAAACATGCATGCTTTTTGTGTGGATGGAACACAAACAGTTCAATTAAGAAATATGGATGGGTTCCTTCTGGGGATCCACATAATTTAAATATTTAAAAATACCGATGGTTTGTTTTGTTGGAACAACATTTCCTTCAAATAGTTGTTACTGAAAGTAGGTACCGGCAGCACCCATTAAAAGTCCAGGAATGGTGCTTTTTTCCATCAATATTCACATGCTTGTAACTATTTCTCTATGTATATGATTTAGATGAAATTACATAACCTAGAACATCAACATATGTTCTATCCGATGGTGTTGTTGGTTAGAATATATAGTAAGTTTGTATTTAATTAAACTCCATTTGTATGATGAGTGAATATTCCTTCATTACTGATGTAAATGAAAACAACTGTGAAAACGGGTATTTTTAATGGGTTCATGCTTCCCTGCACTACCTCGTAGAACGTCATGGATGGTACCAGAAGAAGCGCAATGACCTCAGCTTTCTAATCATATATGGTTTGCCCTAGGTCAAAAGGTCAATCAGGTCAAATTCTGCAATTTTATTAATTTTGAAATTTTAAAGACCATCTCGTGAATTACAAAATATTTTAAACCTAATAAGATTTGGTATGTATAGATAGAAAATTTGATTCCCTTTCCAATAATACCAATCTTAGTATAGTGCTAGTTAGTGCAAGGAGCCGCAGACAGAATATTGACACCAACCTGTTTGGGTCTTTGCTGACCACACTAGTTTCACAATGGTGACACCCATGTAGAAACATGGACTATTTGATATTGGGTCAAATTTGGGAAAGATCCAACCATTGCTCTAGCCACAGTAAATATTTAAAGATTGATTTAAATCAATATTTTTGGTTTCAGACACTTTTAATTTGTATTTGTCATCAAAATGCAGCTTTTGATATTATTAGCTAAATTATTGTCATAGCTAATATCCATTAGTTCCATATGCTATGTCCGAAGAAGATCCACCTATTGGATGAGCCACAGTGAGTGTTCAAAGCTTGATGAACAAATCTTTAGTTTGTATTTTGTATACTTTTCCTTTGTAAGTGCAATCAAAATGCACTTTTTGTATTTCTAGACAGAATATTAATATGATAATGTGTATTACCTCCAGATGATGGGCACTGTCAGTCAATTTATAGGAAGTTTAACCAATTGGTTAAGCTACAATGAACATTTAAAGATTCATTAAATTGATATATTTGGTTTTCTGACAATTTGTCTTTATATGTTCAATCAAAATTCAATATTTTCTATACTTTTGTATATAATATTGATATCAATAATATCTATTAGTCTCAGTTAATGGTTATTGTAATACTGTGCCAAATATGAGGAAGATTCAAAAGATTGTTTTGCTGCAATTAGCTTTCAAAGATTGAAATGTTGAAAAAAATTCACTTACAGATGCTGCTTACATGCAAACAATTACACTTTCTGACATTTTAGGATGCAAATATCTTTTGATTCTCTGAATATAGAGCTCCGAAATAAAATAGGGTTCTACACTGTTATGAATAGTTGAACTATTTAGCATTTATTCAGTCTTGTTGCAGTTTTCCAAGAAAATATCATGCTTTGAAAATGGCTATTTGGCCAAATCAGAATGATTTTTTTGTTATGAATTGCACTTTTTGACATTGTCTTATTAAAAATCTGCTTTACTAATTGATTTAGCAATTGATAATTTAAATTCCTTTATATATGTAAAATGGAAATTGGCTAGCAGAACGCCCCTCACATCCTTCTACTTTTTATTATATTTGGTCAAAGTTCCACCTTTAATTCAAAATGAATACATTTTTATATCTTTAATCTTAACAAATTATTATCTTCCAAACAATACTATATATAGCCCAACTGTTTTTGGATTTGGGTTTGTAATTTCAACGACTACAGGAAGAAATAAAAGTATCGGATCATAGACATAGCTTTTAATTTCGCTGCCAGTACCTACTGAAAGCATAATACAACAGCAACGCTGGTGCCTGGGTTTTGTGTACAGTTTCTAGCCACTTACATAAAGATACAAATGAATGATTTGTTCTTGAGTTAATAGGATGATCAGATGTCACAAACAGTTTTGGAGGTGCTATGAACTCTTTGTATCATGTTTTGTGCCATCTTGCCTCAGCTGCCACTAAATCATGACAATCAAGAATTCATGCCCGGACATCTTCTGACCATTGATCATGCTCCCCATCACACTGATGAAGCAGCATTTCACAATTTACAGCATGTGCGCCATCATGATAGAATCTCAGTTGGGATGTTTTAGATGAAGGCACGATGCTTTGCCATGTACAAAACAAATTGTCTTCCAACCATTCGGTGAAAGGCAAAATTTCAGAATTTGGTTAGGTTCATTTGATGTCAAATGTTGGAGAAGATTTGTATCACTGTGCAGCTTGCAGAAAGTCTTAAGGGTAGAGATTCCCTTGTGATACAATTTGACTTATTTTTCTTGGCTAAAACCTTGTTTACAAATCACTCATCTGTCCTGCACATCCATACTTTCCTCATCACTGGCATTCATTTTATGCATGGAAATAGTTTCCAAGAAATTGTCAGCTTTACACAAATATACTATGAATAACGATATTCAAGTCTGACACTAGCATTTTCACAATTTGGCTAGTATTGAGTATAATAATCATCTAGTTTGGCCGAATCGGTAGAATGTAGGCTTCCTGTGCAGAAGAGCAGGAGTTCTAAACATGGATGTGTGTGTGAGGGTGTGTCTGGCGGCCTTTCCGGAAACGTGCAGAGTTAGTGTCCGTACCCTTCTTCTCATCCATATGTTTGCCACACTTGGAGCCAGTTTCCTCCTGTTTGAACAGGTATTGTAGCTGTCCACCAAACATTTTCGTTTTGTCCAAAGGCTTGCCTTTGACGGGCTTCAGAGGGAGGAATAAGGTATATTCCTTTCCGTCGTTGTCGACAACCTTCTTGGATCGGGCAACTTCCTTCCCTGCATCCGTATCCGTCGTCCATCTGACTACACAGTGAAGAGAACTTGTTCTCTGCCTGCATGCGATTCGCAATAGGCATAATAGCCATCAACGCCCCCAGGACAGCCTTATGGGCCGTGTGGAGCACACTCTCAAACTTTTTACGTTCCTCGCTGAGCCTGACATCCCTGTCCATCTCCTTTATCACAGAACTCGGGATTCCCTTGATCCCTGTGTGTTTTTCACCCAGCTTGGTGATTCACTTCTGCGGGTTTAAAGGTGTTGAAATGCCCTTTAATTGTTTCCCACATCATGGTAGTGGTGCGCACCTTCTTGGCCTTCTCCTCCGGGCATTTCTTACGTACTTTTCCGCCGATCTTAGCGTACTTATCGGCACGCTGCGTGTCCGAGTCAGACTCGGTAGAGGACGAGTCCGAGGCGGAGTCGAAAGAAGAGTCTTTCTTCTTCTTACTCTTCATTTTCTTGCTCTTCTTCCTCTTAACCACCTTTTTCCGGGCTCTTGTGTATTCGTCGCCATCCGACGAACTGACGACTTTCTTAGCCTTCTTCTTTTTCACCGGGGTCCACCCAGTAGAGGAGTGGTCCCCAGAGGAATCTCCCTGGGAGTAGTCCTCCCATTCAGAGTCCTCTGACTCTGGGATCGGCTTCTTCGTTCTTTTCCAAGACCTGGCCGGGAGCATCCGCTCCAGCTTTAGGAGCCGTTCCTCTAGCCCCCCCAGGGCCCGTGTCTGGCCCATTGACCTCCTCTGACACCGGGTGTTCTGGAGAGGCTGGAACCGTCAACACCAGTGACGAGTCCTAATCCTCTGAGAGGGGAGCGCCGGGCTTACTCTGCTTCGTAGCTATCGAAACCCTGTAACGATCCAAAAGAAAGTTAAGGTTTTGCTCAACGAAATGTCACAAAACAAGTTAAGAAACCCCAAATTGTGCATTTACTGGTGTTGGGGAACATATTTACACCATCCCAACACAGGCGTGAGAAACATTTGTGTGAGTGTCGTAGGTTAGTGGTATCGAAACCAAACCAAATGAGGGGTAGGGACCAGTGTAGCGGTACCCTCCCACACTCTCAATCCTGTACACTTCTCCCTCCTGTGGCTTTCTACGCCAACAAGTTGGGAGAAACTGCTACAATATTTGGAGGTACACCTTAGTAACACAAGTTGGGGAATCTTACGAAAACCAGGAATAATCCCAACGAAATGTGGCTCCAACCACACTTCTCTCCGTTCGGCAACGGGCGGCAAAAAAGTGCAACAAAGAACAATGGTGGCATTGTTCGATCGATGTTTTTTAACGTCGTAAAACACCTATAACTCAAATAAAACTGTATACATAGTTTCAAAACTGCATAATAATCCGCAGCAGGACATCATAACTTAATTCAACCGTTCAAACAATAATACTCACTCGGTATTTTGTTGTCTTACGTAGAAAACTGCCCGAGCAACTCAACAAATGTCCTCCCATTGTGAGTTGATTATGCTAATTGCTGGACCTAGATCTGCTTCCTTCTCCCTCGGCTAAGAGTAGCCTCAGGCTTAGTACCGAGGTAAAATTGGTATATGGGAAGAACCTTAAAGAGCACAACGAAAATTGAGAGAGAGTCTTCATTAGGTGTTGATGCGTGTCTGTGGGTGTATGTGTGTGTGGGGAGTGTTGGTTTGGTGATGGTGTGGGTGTGGGTGGTGTAGGTGTATGTGTGTGTTGGTATTGATGTGGGTTTATGTGTGTGGGGAGTGTTGGTTTTTGTGTGGATGTGGGTGTATGTGTGGGTGTGGGGAGTGTTGGTTTAGGTGTTGTGTGGGTGTATGTGCTATAGATTAGATTAGATTAGATTAGATTAGAGTGTTTGAGCTATATGCTTAGGCCAAGTCGGAGACTCCACCATCAGGGCTCGCAGCATGTTGTGAGGATGCTCTGTTCAGTTTTGTCATGCGTAGCAATGAGTTTGAATCTGTTTGCATTAGCTGGGTGTATCCTGGAATCTGTGATTCATTGGGTATTGTTTCTAACACCTTGTCAAGCTGCCTTTTGAATGATTGTACACTGCAGTTTGATTGATTTCTAATGTAAGCTAGTATTATATTAAAGAGCTGTACTCCTCGGACATAAAGACTTCCTTCCCGCAGTGTTCTTGTGGACTGTGAGGCTTTTGTGTTTATTGCTGGTACCTTACCAAGTCTACCATATCTTTTTGAAAGATACGTTGTTATGCCATAGTTCGGTACTTTGCCTTCAATCTTTTTCCAGGTGTATATAATTCGATATCTCTCACATCGACGTTCAATGGAGTAGATTTTGAGGAATTTTAGTCTGTCCCAGTAATCCAGGCTCTTGGTGTCTTCAATATATGATGTGAAGCTGCGTTGCAGTGATTCTAACTTTGTCAGCTGTCCTTTAGAAGTGGGTATCCAAAGTTGTGAACAGTAGTCTATCCGTGGGAGTATTATGGAGTTCCACAAGGTTTTCATTACCCCAGCTTCTCTTGACTTAAATGTACGAAGCACCCATCCACTATATTTTCTGGCAGTTTGGCATACATAGTCAATGTGTTCAGTGAATTTGAGGTTGCTTCCCATGTATACACCAAGGTCTTTCACGCTGTTCTTTTCCATAATTTTCTCTCCTGACGGGTTTGTGTAAGTTGTATTCATTTTTAGGTCTTGGTTTGTGCCATATCGTATTAGCTCAAATTTCTTGTCATTGAACAGCATATTGTTTGAATGTTGCCAATTGTAAATGGTTTCAAGGTCTTTTTGTAGAGCCTCTGTGTCTACATTTCCCTTGATCTCCCTCATGACTCTTGTGTCATCTGCAAATGAAGAGATAGTGCTTGTTGTGTTTTCATCAATGTCAGAGATCAAAACAAGGAACAGGACTGGTCCAAGTACTGTGCCTTGTGGTACGCTGCTGGTCACATCAGATGCTGTCGATTTTGCTCCATTCACAATGACCTTTTGTGTTCTCTTCCTCAAGAACTCATGGATCCAGGTTCCCATTTTCCCTCCTATTCCTAATTTATGCAATTTATGGCAGAGGATACCATGATCAACTTTATTAAAGGCCTTTGCGAAGTCTAGGTAGATGACATCGGTGTTTGCACCCTTTTCTAGATTATAGAGGATTTGATCATGATGCGCCAGTAGTTGTGAAAGACATGATCTCCCGGATCTAAGACCATGCTGAGATGGGTTCATCAAATTATTTGCTTCAAAGTAGTTGACTAGATGTTCTCTAATTACTCTCTCAAAGATCTTGATTATGTGTGATGTTAGTGAGATAGGTCTATAATTTTTGGGTAGAGCCTTACTGTCACCTTTATGTATTGGAATGATATGTCCTTCCTTAGCAATGTCCGGGATGTTACTGTGGTCAAGGGAATCCCTCCAAATTATATACAGCGGGTAGGAAAGGTATTGCTTACAGTGTTTTAGTAGGATGGCAGGGAACCCATCTGGTCCAGCAGATGAGTTTATATTTAGTTTGTCAATTGCCTTTTCTATTTCTTCTGGGCTGAAGTTGATATCCATAAGGGTTGGTTTGCTTTGGTCCACTTGGTAGAAGAACTGTTTTGGTTGGTATATTATTTTTGATTCTAGTGGGCTACTGAAGACACTTTCGTACTGTTGTTTCAGGATGTCTGCCATCTCTCCAGGATCTTGGACTATGTCACCATCCTTATTCTGGAGTGGTCCTATTGTTGTTCTGGCCTGGGAGTATTTCTTAGCATAGCTATAAAAATACTTTGGATTCATCTTGATATTGCTTATGGCCTTTTCCTCCTCTCCTTTACGTTCTTCATCATAGCTTTCCCTTAATTTAGTTTCTATGGTGTGGATTTTCTTTAGCAGATTGTACTGAGTTGTTGATTGGCTGTTTGTCCTCCTTTGAAGCTTTGTTCTCTTTCTCATGAGAATCTTTCTGTCACGTGGAATTGTTTGTTTCATAGCTTTAAGTTTCTTTCTAGGTACAAACTTGGCACACAATTCTTCAATCTTATAGAATTTTTGGAGTTTGTTTTTTCCACAGTTTATGTCACAAAGTTTGCTGTTGATTTGTATCCAATCTGCTTTGTGGTAATTATAATCACTGAGTATGGGTATTTCTCTATTTCTGTTAGTAGTGCTGGAGGCACTTTTGTCTTTTATAAGTATTTCTATGATGTTGTGGTCTGAAAATACTGTTGGAGTTGATTGTAGATTGTAGATTAGATCATGATTGTTTGTGAATACAAGGTCCAAGATATTTTGTCCTCGGGTTGCAGTTTTCACAATCTGTGTAAGGAACAGTTTTTCTGTGATTTCCATCAGTTTTGTTGCCTGATTTTGTTCTGTTTTTGCTACTGTTGCCTGTATATGTCCTAGGGGCCAGGTAATGTTTGGGAAATTGAAGTCGCCCAGGAATATAATGTCAGGCATTGGAGCTACCATCTTGGTTATTGCAGAGAGGAGTTTATGTAGTAAATCAACGAATGTGTATTCAGGGCAGTTTGGGGGTCTGTATACTATGGCTAGTATTATACTGAGTTGGATAATTTCAAGGCATAACAGGCTGCAATATGCATTTGAGCTGTTGATTATTTCTTTACATGTGTAGTTTTCGTCAATGTACAAAATAACGCCACCATGAGTTCTATCTTTCCTGTCACTCCTATAGATGTTAAATCCCTCCACTGTCCATGATATGGTTATTTAAGTGACTTTCTGTAAGAGCTATTATCCTTGAATTGCTTTCCTGTGCAAGTTCACCGAGGAAAGGAACTTTGCTCTGTTTTGTTTTGGGCTAGAGTCCTTGAATATTTGCTGTTATTAGGCCTGTCGTGCCTGGTACGTATGTTCGGTTGTTGTCATAGTTGTTGCTGGTATATGTACTGGTGTTGTGGTGTACTATTGTTGTAGGACTTGAACTTGTGCTATTGCCCCAACTGTCGTTTTTTGTAGCTTGGACATTAATTAGCATATTTTTCAATTTTTGTACTAGCTCATAATTTTCCAATTTACCCTTCTCTTCTATTTTAGGTAGTTTGCTTATTGGGTCTTTATTCTGAGGTTCCCTGGAGGACCCCAAACTTTGAAGGTCCAGAGCCCCCCCTCCGATTTGTTTTTTTCCTTTTTTCTGGCTTCTTCTACCTTTTGCCTAAGTTTTTCCCTTTCATCTTGTGTAAGATCATGACAAACACTGATGTCCTTGAATTTTGGAGCAGCATCTTTTAATTTTGATAACTTTGACATAATCTTCTGCTTATCGTCTTTATTCTGTAGCATAATTTTCATTGGCCTTGGTCTGTCGTTATTTTCATTCCTTTTCCCGAGGCGAATTACATTTTTCACCTCCACATTGGAAACTTCCAGGATCTCGGTACACATCGCTTTAAAGAAGGCATCATCATCCTTCTTTCTATCCTCAGGATTGTCCTCCCTACTTTCCTTCACTCTGTGAATTATAATATTTTTTTCTCTTGACTCTCTAGAATTTTCCTCTCTTTTATGTTGAACTATTGTTTTTTTAACTATTAACTCTACATTGACATTATCCTTTCTGCTTATATTTAATTGGTCATCCTTATTGCTTGCTACCACTTCTGCCCAGGTTTTGTTGACTGTTTCTGGAACATCTTTAGCATATGTCTCCAGTTTTGCTTCAATTTTTGTTTCAAGTAGTGTCAATTGTTTGTGCATTTCAACTAGGAACTTGTCATGCATTAACTTGATTTCTTCCCTTTCATCATTCTTCTCATTCGTCTTCAATTTTATATCGATCACACAATTTGGGCAGTACCAAAAACAATATGGTCTCTGCAATGTCTCATATTGACCATCAGACATATCTATGCATCTCGCACAGAAATGTTTCCTGCATTCGCCATCACACTCTAGTATTTTGTCACTTTCATCATCAAACCCGCATTCACAAATACTACAGGTCCAACTCTCATCATCGTCCACCCCACTTGATGTTCCCTCCTTAGTCACATTTCCTCTTCTGGCGTCGTTCACACTCGCCTTTGAACTTACTCTAGAAGTTCTACTATTTGTCTTCTTTTTACTCACATCACTCTTTTTATTTTCACTCTTCCTCTTTTTTGGTGAGCGAACGTATTTGTCAAGCCATCCCGCCATGTTTGTAGGTGATAATGCACTCCGCAATTGTTTAAATTGCACAAGTTCAAACAGTGCAAGATTCCTACATGGGGTTGTGTGTCAGTTGACACTACAATATCATTGATTATCTCAGAACTTTCAAATATGTATGTAGAATTAGTATCACTTATCTTATCTCGGGTTGATATTGTAAATGACCGGGCAGTGGTCACCACTCGATCTGCCCTGCACCGCCTGCCATTCAACCCGCCAACAAACGCCGCAAAGTCCGATCAGGAATGCTCCTGGCTGGTCCCGGTGGTTATCGGCATTGTCTCCTTCTCTGTTCTGAGCTAGACAGCCTAATAATGACGAGCACCTCCGGAACGATTCGACTGTGATCTTTTCTGTTCAGCCTCTCTTGTCAGTCGCTGTCTGTCCAGCAATATTAAATCTTCGTGTTGGCAGCTGAGCGATCCTTGTTGGTAAGACGTGTTAATCCACTAACTACGTCCACTAACGGCTATGTTGGTTTTGGTGTTGGTGTTGGTGTATGTGTGTGTGTAGGGAGTGTTGGTTTTGTTGTTGGTGTTGGTGTTGGTGTGGGTGTATGTGTGTGGAGGGAGTGTTGGTGTTGGTGTTGGTGTTGGTGTGGGTGTATGTGTGTGGAGGGAGTGTTGGTTTTGGTGGTGTTGGTGTGGGTGTATGTGTGTGTGTAGGTGCTGATGTGGGTGTATGTGTGTGGGGATGTTGTTGTTGGTGTGGGTGTATGTGTGTGTGGGCAGTGTTGGTTTTGGTGTTGGTGTTGGTGTATGTGTGTGGGGGGAGTGTTGGTTTTGGTGTTGTGTGGGTGTATGTGTGTGGGGGGGGAGTGTTGGTTTTGGTATGGTGTTGGTATGGGTGTATGTGTGTGGGAGGGGGAGTGTTGGTTTTGGTGTTGGTGTGGGTGTGTGTAGGTGTTAATGTGGGTGTATGTGTCTGGGGTATTGGTGTTGGTGTGGGTGTATGTGCGTGTGTGGGGAGTGTTGGTGTGGGTGTGGGTGTTGGTGTGGGTGTATAGGCTACTCGGACCCTCCGTGAGTTGATGACCAGAACCAACGCTCCGACGACCTTCAGGATGCAGGACGGAGAGGGGCACACAGTTTGAGTCTGTTCAGCAACATTTTCAAGAACGTAGTGAAAACTAGTTTGGCGTGATGGGGGTATTAGCCTCCACTACGTTCAACTACGTCCACTAATGGCTATGTGACTGGGGCTTGAGTGCCCAACACAGGTGGTGTATGCATGTAGAGGTGTGTTTATGTGTGTGGGGAGGTGTCATTATCATGTGTGGGTGTAGTGCTGCTTGCTGAGTCCCTGACACAGGTGGTGTATCCATGTAGAGGTGTGTGTATGTGTGCGTGTGGGTGTCAGTATGTGTGTAGTGCTGTTTGCTGAGTGCCTAACACAGGTGGTGTATCCATGTAGAGGTGTGGGTATGTGTATGGGTCAGTATATGTGGGTGTAGTGCCTCTTGCTGAGTGCCTAATACAGATGGTGTATGCATGTAGAGGTGTGTGAATGGGTGTCAGTGTGTGAACTGCTGTTTGCTGAGTGCCTAATACAGGTGGTGTATGCATGTAGAGTTGTGTGTATGGGTGTGTGTGGGTGTTAGTATGTGTGTGTAATGATGTTTGCTGAGTGCTTAACACTAACAGGGTGGTGTATGTGTGCATAGGTGTGTGTAGGTGTGTACGTGTTGTGCGCAGGTATCAGTATGTGTATGTAGTGTTGCTTGCTGAGTGCTTAATGGGGTGATGTATGTGTGTAGAGGTGGTCGCAAACACACACCTCTACACACATACATCACCCCATTTGTGCGGGTGTCACTATGTGTGTGTAGTGTTGCTTGCTGAGTGCTTAATGCAGTGGCGCATGTGAGTATAGGTGTGTGTATGTGTGTGCGTGTGCCCGGGTGTCACTATGTGTGTGTAGTCCTGTTTGCTGAGTGCTTAATGGGGTGGTGTATGTGTGCATGCGTGTGTATGAACAACAAAAATGCTGTGGTGGTCCTGGTTTCAGGGAACAGTGTGTATCTATAATGGTGTAGAGTTGATGAATTGGGAAAGAATATGGTTGGTCGATTTAGAGAGGTTTTTACTGTACTTCAAATGTAGTATGGAAGTCATTTGTGGTGTTCTCTGTGGCGGAGTGGTTAGAGTGTCTGACTTTTTTTTAGGTCGGATTCCTAATCTGAAGGTTGGTGGTTCGATTCCCCATACCCCCACCTCTGCCAATTTGGATTTCCACCGATGTGAACACTTACAACGTCATCAAAGGCTAGTTGCTCTCATACCATGTCTATGTGGTGTGGGAGGTTAAAAATTGCTTGGATCGGTAAAAGTGTAGGCTTGGGCTTTCTATCGACAATCTGTCTAATGGTGAAAACAAGTCTATTCAGACTTATCAATGACAGGCAGTATAAATCTTCAAGAAAGGACATTATATTGGAACTTCCTGTATCCATAAGCCAGCCATCGGACACTTTTTCTATTGGGTTGTTTAGTTGTCCTGTACACGATATGCAGGAGTGACTACATTCCTGTTACGGTACAAGGTGGGCGTCACGACAGTCGACGCCAGTTTTATGGGAAGTGGGCCGATTGGAGTGTTCGGTTGATGGGTTGTGGATTGTGGGTTGTGAGTGTGCGATGTGGTGTGGGTGAAGGGGATACAGGTGGTGGTCTGTGGGGGTGGGGATAAGGGTTAAGTGGGGAGTCGAGTGGGTGCATGGGGTGAGTGGGGAGGGGGGGGTGGCTGTGGGGGTGGGAGTATGGGAGGTGTGCGTGCGCGTGTGCGCGTGTGTGTGTGACGGTAGTGCATCACCCCCTTACCTGAGACATCAAAACAACCGTCATAAATCAGGGAGGGCCTGATGATTGTAGGGGTCGAGGGTCACAAGGTCAGGACTGGGTTCTGGCCCCGGGGGTCAGCCAGCCAGCGGAGGAGTGTGCATTCAGGGCCCGGAGATGTGAGCGTGGGAGGGGTGGATGAGGTTATGTAACAACCCTCAAACCGGGAATGTCACAATACGCAGGGCTGAGAGTATGGCACGGGGGCTGGCAACTTGAAACGCGCCCTCCACGTAACCCACGTCTACTGCCAGAGCATCACCTGACCGGCATTACGGCCACCCCCTACCTCATGACCTGTGTCCCGGCGAGAGGATCAGACTGGGACGCAGCGGAGTGTGAGGGGACATGGACTGGCGGGAAGGGACAAGGGGAGGGGGGGGGGGGGCACGGTTTGACCGGCGATACTGTATCAACCTCACTGCCGACTGTACACCCACCTCATTCAACCGCCTCGGTCAACCCTAACACCCCAACTCCCTCCGCACCCCCTGGCACCCACACTTCCACCACACACCCAGCTAAGCATTCAGCGAGCACCCCCCCCCCCCAACACACACACACATACCTATACCCACATACAAGCACAGGCATATCTACACATACACCACAGCACTCAGCGAGCAGCACTACACACACATGATGTCACACACGCAGACACTTGCCTACACTCTACACACACATATACCACCCCACCCCACCACAGATACACATGTCTACGTTCTACACTACACACACACACACATACCGATACCCGCGCACACACACGCACAGACACATCTACACTCTACACACATATACACCATCCCACTAAGCAATCAGGGAGCAACAGTACATACACATACCAACAAAACCAGTGCGCACATACAGATCTATACACACGTCTACACTCTACGCACATATACACGATGATGATCGACGTATTTGTGTAGTGTCGGCCATTAGGACCTATATATCCAAGACAAAAGGAATAAGGAATTCCAGACAGTTTTACACACACACATACATATTGCGAGCAGCATTACACACACATATACATATTGATACCCGCACACACACAGATACACACGTCTACACTCTACACACTTAGCGAGCAGCACTACACACATACCGATACACATGCACACACATGCATACTCATCTACACTCTACACACAAATACACCAGCCCACGAAGCACTCAGCGAGCAGCACTACATACACACATACCAACGAAACCAGTGCGCACATACAAATACACAGGTCTACACTCTACACACTTAGCGAGCAGCACTACACACATACCGATACCCATGCACACACATCTACACTCTACACACATATACACCATCCCGCTAAGCACTCAGCGAGCAGCACTACAAACACACATACATACTGATACCCGCACCTCTACACAGATACACCACCTCGCTAAGCATTCCGCGAGCAGCACTACACACACACACGCCCACACAGACATAAACATGTGCACAGGTGAGTCATGTATATATATGCATACATATATTTGTGCGTCTACATGGGTGTGTGTATACATGTACATGTATTGGTAATAATGCACTATTTTTGCAATGATGACGAATGCTTGAATTTAAGTGTTTGCTTCAACATTCAAATATCCATGAGAGGTATATGTGTGTGTAGAGTGTATTGGTGGTAAAAGTTTGCTGAAAACTGTTTTTGTTGTCTTTTTTTCCAGTGGTGCCCATGGTTACTGGTGTGTGAGTGACACCATAGGGTTTGTGGACTGAACATAGTACTTGACAGGTATGTTCACCGCAATGACTAATGGAGAAGATATTGCAGAGTGGTTTAACTACCTGCTTCCCACCCTACAAGGTATGGGACTTCATCTGCGGCCCAACCATGTGATCATCAAGGTGGGATGTAAATTACCAGGGTTGAGCAGTAATGTCTACTAGGACATATATCTGATGATAGTGCACCACCTGCTCAGTTGTGCCTGCGAACCTTAGTCAAGGTGGGGACTAAGCCAGATGGCCCGGAAATCCTGAACAGATAAGCCAATTTAAGCATTGGTCTACGGCATACGGGCTAGGCCGATCCATAAATCACCTACTGCGCATGATTGTACCAGTGCATGATTTGATGACCTGTTCCAATCCCTGTATAACTCCAAAATGACTAATTTGTGCAGCTGTATGTGCACTTGGATTTGCGTTAAAATCTCTCATCACCCGTGTCTCCATTTTGTCTAAGTCTGGTATCTGGTCCAAACAGTTAGTTAATAAGTCTAGTGCAGTATTTAGGCTGCCATTAGGCATCCTATATATATTCCCCAGTAGGATGCGCTTACAGTTGTCTCGTTTAATTATAACCCACCGGGCTTCAATTGTAGAGTTAGATAGGTTTAGGTGCCTTAATGTCTCATCATCCACGTCAATGTTCAACTTGGGAGTATATTGCTATCTTAGTCTTTCCATTGAGTAGTTTGGTGGTCCTATCTGCTCTTTTTAACTGTTATCCTTTAATTGATGCAAGCTTATCTTCAGTGCTTTTTGTTAGCTAACTTTCAGAGACTATGAATATGTCTATATTTGACCATGGCAGATCAACTCTGAGCATGTCAATTTAGTTAATTAAGCTTCTAATATTAAAGCTGCATAGTCTGATGAAGCATCAAATTTTCAAAACCCAAACAATTAGCTGGAATTGATTCTACATATCTAACTTAGATACTGATGCATGTATTAAGCATTTGTTGCTACATAGCATGGACTACTGAGGCAATTTAATAGAACCTGTTACTGCTAAAGCCTATGGTGTCAGAGTTTTGGCAAGCTTTCTAAAACTAATTTGACATGTTTGCATTTCAAATATCTCAAAACATAACTGTTTAAAATAAACAGGACTTGGCGTCAATTGTAGATTTGGCGTCAATTATAACGGTCAGGTTAATCTATTTATCTCAGAAAAATTACAGGAACTCAACACCATCGGACTATGCAACTTTAAGGTGCGCTATTTTGAAACCAACCTGGGGCCGTATGCACGAATCGGGGTTAGGCTTAGCCGGAGTTAAGGCACTAGCCGAGGTTAGCTACCGCAGGGTAGCGGGTGGTTGGAGAAATGTGTGAATCGGTATTCACCAATGTACTAGCCAGGGCGGATAGCTAACCGTGAGTTTATTTATAGATTTGGGAATTCCCTCGATTTGACAATATGAATAACGCTGCCAATGCAGCGGGAGCGTTAATAACGGTTTGATTTTAGGGTTAATTTGATTAAATTTCACTTATGGCGTATGTAATTCTGTTAAATATGATAGCATTTAATAGATTTGGGCCTAATATATTGCCGCCGATTCGGTGACGGCGGCGGAGATGTGTGTTTTGTTGATATGGGACAGTATGAATATCGACGTCGCTGCGGCGGCGGCGATTTGTTTACTTTACATTCGGCGATCAGACACTATGAAGGCGGCGGCATTAATATCGGTTCGAATTTAGGGTTAATTTGATTAAATTTCACATATGGCGTATGTAATTACAGCATTTAATAGATTTGGCCCAAATATATTACCGCCGATACGGCGGCGACGGCGGTGGCCATGTTTAGTTGACGCTGGACAGTATGGATATCGATGTTGCTGCGGCGGCGGCGATTTGTTTACTTTACATTCGTCGATTCGACAATATGAATAACGCCGCCAATGCAGCAGGAGCGTTAATAACGGTTCGATTTTAAGGTTAATTTGATTAAATTTCACTTATTGAGTATGTAAATGTGTTAAATATGATCGCATTGAATAGATTGATTGAGACCCACACACGCACACTAACCACCCCGGCTAGCAGTAAAACCTGATTTGAAAATGGTTTAGCTTAGCCTAAGCTAAATTTTGCGGTTAGCGCTAACACCGATTCGTGCACACCGATTTCTCACATTTAGCCGTGTGGAGCTAGCCTAGCCGCGGTTATGGCCCTAACACCAATTCGTGCATACGGCCCCAGGCCTTTGATTGGCGTCTCAGGTCATCAGGCATTGCATCTAGAGTAATTGTAATGCCTTCAACTTAGTCCCCTGCCATCCCAATGCTCCCCCACTACCGCCCCAATCATACCCTGGGCTCATGACCTAGTGCTTCTGGTGGGTTAGACTGCTTGTTGTTTATATTAGTGTGGGGAATTTTTGTGTTGATTAACGTCATAGACATGATCATGATGTCAGAAATTGTGCTTCTTTTTGGTCAGTTGAAATCCTAATTTTGCATGGCTGGACACTTTGCAACAATGAAATCATTTCAGTGATGTGTCTAAGCTCAGGAGTTTCTAGAATTTTCTTTAAAAACAGACAAAAAAGAGCCAACCTTAACATCCAGGGATGGAGGGAGGCATGTCTTTTCAGATCTGACTAGCATATCTTAAACTTTAAAGCTACATAGTCCGATAAAAGCATCCCATTTCCTAAAACAGTTACCTAGATGTAATCCCATGTAGATACCGGTGCACATATTACACATTTGTTGCTGCATAGAAGGGAATATACTACATCAATTGTTACTCTCTTACTACTGAAGCCCATGATGTCAGAATTTTGGCGTGCATGCCAACATTAATTAATCGTACACACCAAATATCTAAAGCTAGCTTACTTAAAAGATAATTTACTTTAAACTAAAGTAAGGGAACCTATAACGATGAACCTAACGTATTTAACCTTTTTTTAAAGGAGGAGGCAGAAACTAAAAAGGACCGCACTATGCAAATTTAAGCAATTGGCTATTGTATGAATTTAATTTCCCCCTTTGTAATATTTGTACACTAAGCATATTCACATTATTAAAGGTACACATCATGTAAATGTGCTGTTTCCTTACACACAGTACTTGGGAATCAAAACAGATTGTTTTGTTTTGCTTGTTATCTATCTAATTAGGTAGGTACGGTTTGACCCCCACCCCTCCCCCCTCTACTCTTCATCTTGTATGGTTTGACCCCCCCCCCCCCCCTCCACTCCCCCTCTACTCTTCATCTCCTCTTCCCCTTGACCAGTATTATTCCAAGGACTTTACCAGGTCTGTGAATGCAGGTGTGGCCATTATAGCAACAGGCACTAGTGCCCTTATCACATCGGTTACCATAGCAACGCCTGATGACCTGACACGCCTCGCTGACCCCAGTACCCTCATTGAGGCGTTGCGTCAGCGCGGAGACGCCCGCAAAGCGTCTGCGATCTCTCCCCGTCTGTCTGCCCCGCTGGGCGCATTTCCGCCTTCACAAAGGAGCGTTCGGCGTTGCCGGGAGAGGGATATGCGGCGCGCTGGGTACCTGGTGGCAGGAGAAGGCACCCACCACACCTCCCGTCACTCGTGTATTACAAGCAAGCGGAAAGCAATCAAATAGAATTAAAGTTCAATATCAATTTCAATTCTTTTATTTTAACTCTCTGCAAGGTATGTTTACAATAAACTGAGGTGATACAATAAATGCATACAAAATACAATATTCCACCGGCTTTTTTTCACCCCCAAACGTGTATATATTTAAAAAAGTTAAAAACATCAAGTTGATAACTAACCTATTGTACTTTAGCTTATGGTATCCTTTATGATAACTGACTAACTTTGGAGAAATTTGGAGTGCAAACATGCCATATCATTTGTGCGTGCACACCAGTTGAAGCTTGGTGCTATACGTTAACTAGTACATGTCAAAGCCAGCTAGTTGTAATCACTGTTCTGTGATAAACTCATCATTCAAAAATCTCTATCACCTTCTCATCTCAGTTCTCCGATAATGGCGCATTCTATATTTACAATAAAAAAAAAATTGCGGGGGGAGGGGGGGGGACACTTTCCATTGATTGAGAAATGACCCGATTGGATTACCTCGGTAGGCCCTCCGAGTCCTCACAGTCCTCACACTCGGTCCGCCGTGAGAACGTGGCTTGTGCTGCCGACAAGGCGTAAAGAAGCAATCAATTAATCAAACCTTTATACGGCCCTGTCACACTATGATGTACGGCGTCGGCGCGTGCTCAATGTATTTTGATTTCCCAGTGCGTCGGCATTCATGGAACTTGGGCATAAAATTGGGCATATACACAACGTACGTAATGTATGCAGAACATATGCATAACGTATGTCTGACGTATTGCTAGCGTATCATAGCGTATCATGTGATGCAAAATGTTTGCAAAACGTTTGCAAAACGCTCGCAGAATGCTGGCCAACATTATATACATTACTGCATCCCCAGAAGTACGGCATATACGCTAAATACGTCAAGACACATTGGAGATATGGCAGGCATACGTTAGAAGTATGTTAGGAGTATGTTAGGAGTACGTTACACATACGCTGGCAGTAGGCGGACTGTATGCAGACTGTACATTCCCACCGGCTGTACGTACGGCTAATGTACATCAATGTACCTTGACATATGTCTAACATACACCTAACCTATGTAGATGTATGTCTAACATACACATAGTATTAGTATGCTTAACGTATAAGACACACATTGCCACACGTTGACAATTTTGACCATGTTCAAACAAATTTTGGAGCCTCGACACGAGTCGCCATAAGACGACGTACCCGGAATGTATACGATGTATGCCTAACGTATATGTAACATACGTCGGCATACACCGACGTGTTCACGAAAAATCACATACGTTGGCGTGCGTTGAGGCTATACGTCGTAGTGTGACAGGATCATTACACTCGGAAACACAATAGCACACGCCCTGCCCACCACCCGGGCACGGCGCTACCTAGTACATCAAATGCATTATAACAGTACAACACATCACACCACAGATCACTAGTTGTCTGTGTTAAAATACCAATAACTTTATATGAAAAACCCATATAGCACATTGGTGTCACTATTTACTGAAAAACGCAAAAGGCAAAATGGTTGTAAATCACCCTTATTCTTATCCAGTCCTAATACACATACTTCAAGTGTATTTTCTTGGTTTGATGTTTGCTTCTTGAACTAACAGGTTAGGCAACTTTAACTTGACATAAACCAGTGTTAGCAGTTTGCAAAGTTACACCTTCTAGGCTAATATATAAATCCATTTAGTCAGGTAGCTTAGATCCACATTTGAGAAGGATGGGATAAAAACACAAAATTTGTCCATGTGCTTTCCATCACCATAACTTTCACTTTTTGATGGGAGCCACTTCATCAAGATGGCAGATGGTGGCCATCTGGATTTCCAATCTGTCAAATCTATAAATGCCAATATCTCAGCTTGCAAGCCATTTAGAAGGTCAATCTTAGTGTCCAAATATACAATTTCTCAGTCAAGAAGTGCATTAAAGCAATTGGAAAAATCACTAGGTGACTATTTTAGGCCAAGATCAAATCAATATGTCCATTCTGGCAAGGTATGCCATAAACAAAAAGCAAGAAAACCAATTAGGCTTATCCGTTATGAGCAGGGTAAATAAATTCACAAAATAATTTGGTTTAAATGCACATAAGATTAAACTTGGGTCTTAAGCAGCCAGCCATACATACATTAAAATAGGTCTTATATATGTGCATTGCACCGCCCCTAAATTTTAATTGAAAACATGTTATCTTCAGTTATGTTGTAGCACAGGCTAAGGTGTTTCTTGCACACTTTAGTACGATGAACATTAAGCAATATATGGCAATTTATAGGTCAAAATAAGCTTATTTTGGCATTGGTTTTTTCAATGTTTTATTTGTTTGCAAAATAGATGTGTATTTAGGCTTTCTACATGCACTATTATACAAATATTGGCATACATTGAGACTGTCTCAAAAGGTGCTAAGCAATATGGGACAAACTTTGTCCATTGTAACGATCAACATCATCATCATCATCATGCTGTCGGTCGCGATGCGACAAAGACTGCTTTCATTACTTGACTGCCGCTCTCCATTTAGCTCTCTGCTGTGAGAGTTGCGTCCATGAGTCGGTCTTAATGTCTCTGAGCTTCAGGTTTCTCTTGATGGTATCCCTGAACCGGAGACGGGCGCCCTCTCTTTCTGTAGCCAGAAGACAGTTGAGAATAAAGGATCTGCTTTGGTAGCCTGTCTGATGACATCCTCATGAGGTGTCCAGTCCACCGGAGATTCTTTTTGATCAGAAGATCTTGCATAGAGGGCAGCCCCATCCGTTCGAGTATTCCATTTCATGAAAGCTGCCTGCAAAAGTGTTGAAGTGCTGCTGGCTTTTGCAAGTTACCAGCGGCACTCTCTCGGGGAGCAAATAGAGGTTTCACACCGGCAAGAACATGTCAAGACAGGCGCAAAACTATTTGTCCCTGCAGTGGCTGGTCGGGAGATGTTGGGAGTTCCATACATCAACCGCCCTTAATGCTGCCGCAGTGACATGGTTTTCTGTTTAGGGTTTGCTCCCTTAGCCTTCGGTTCTGTCAAGGACTTGTACCACAAGGCAGTGGTTTACAACTCTGCAAGGCAGGGGCGTCAAACTCCCTGAGGTATTGCTATACCTGCATACCACGATCAACATACTGTCTGGTTGTGCATTTGCTCAGGATAAACTGATTTGTTTTTTACATGTTGTTTCATAATCCCAATAGAATGCATATTGATTTGAAGCAAATGTCCTTGTGTTTTCAGTGCAACCATTTCTGTGCTGTTTTGTGTCAATCGTTACAATGGACCAACAAAAAAGAGACAGGCTCATGAACAGAAATTGTATTTGCATATACAAATTTAACAAAATCATGTGGATTTCAATTTGAGCAACATTGACATCGTACCTTTGCTAGTGACTAGAGTATTTAATTAAAATCACAAGAATTAGAGTCATATATACACGGCACTATTTTGTCATGACCGAAATTTCATTGAAATTGTATAAACTACAATCAGTGTTGCCTATAAACTGTAACGGGGTGAACAGTAATTTCAGCCTTTATTCCTCATGTCGAATCATAAGACATGATCAGGTTACTTACAAATAAGAATATAATCTACATATACATAGACATATGTACTATATATGTACGTATACACATGCTAGTTTATAATCTAGAAGAACATGCTGTACTCGTATCTTTCTACAGGGGAAACTAGTGATGGGGAATATAATTCAACATGTGGTTTACGGGGGGGGGGACCCTTCACTTTTGGTCTTAAAAAAACAATTTGAAATTGCCAACGATAAAATAAATTACAAGAAATATGGCAACAATAAGTATTGAACACACAAAAAAAAAGAAGGAAAAACAACATCCAATTAGTTGATAGCGTGCACACCAGGGGGCTATGCAGTAGTATGAACTGACATGATTGTTTTCAACAACTTTCTTCTCCACTACTACTTCAATCGAAAAATAATGTCAGCTTTATATAAGAATGTCTCGACTTGCCCTGCCCAGGCGTGGTAATGAGGCCAGTTGACGCTGACAAGCGGCGGGACCTGGCAGGTCCCGGGCAATAGCGTGCCACCTGCTGAGGTGGTGCCGGTGTAGGACGTTCAAAAACACTACCCGGTTGAAAACACTACGGTAGTGTTTTCACCTTAAGTTCAAAACACTACTGTTAAGTTCAGAACACTACCCTTACGTTCGTCCAAAACACTACCCAAGTTCAAAACACTCATGACACGGCACTGAGGTCTGTGTAATGCCGCAAAATTGAACCTACTGGTACATGTATTGGTTGGTATATGCTGATGGTGTGGCGTTTGAAGCACGTACTAGGTGGTTTGGTTGTTGGTAGTTTCACGTCCTGGTAACATCTAAGGTAATACCAGGACACACATACTATAGTAGTATACGCTGATAGTGCTCTGGCGTCTGCACCACGTATTAGTATACGCTGATGGTGCTGCGGCGACTTTAGCCTGTATTTGTATACGCTGATGGTGCTGTGCCGTTTGAAGCACATATATAGTAGTAGCACATATATAGTAGTATGTATGACACAAGGGTAACAAGCTAACACGGGAAGTTGGCTTGACAACGCATCGAGTCAATAAAGTCAGTCATGAACTAGAACTCAAGGTGTCGACTCGTATCTTACATGGTGTCAGATGTGGTAGACTAACCAAGTACCATGGCGCTATCAGGATTAAAACCCCCTGCACCACTGAACTTGGAAGGTAACTTGACATTGAATTAGACCCAATGGAACCATGCTTATCAAATCTACGCCACAGCAGCAGGAGTAGTGGGGAAATCAGAGAAGGTACAGTGCTGCGTATTTCTTCATGTGGCAGGCACTGAAGCACAGAAAATTCACCGAACGCTGAACATCGACACAAATGACCGAGACAAAATCAACCCACTGATAAGATGCCTTCCATATATACTGTGAAGGTAAAACTAACATCACTGTAGTGAGATACCAATTCAACTCGTTAAATCAGACGAACGAGAGTATGGACACGTATATTCGCGAACTTAGAAACCGCATATCACACTGCAACTACGGGGCCATTGAAGACTCGTTGTTATGCGACAGACTAGTGTGCGGCGTGAAGGACAACACTATCAGGGATCGTTTATTACAAACTCAAAATTTATCATTAGAACTATGTTTAACTATGTGTCGTGTAAGTGAGCACAATGCAACACTATTGACTGACAATGCAAGCAACAAAACAGAGGAAAAAATTGACATGGTATCAAGATTCGACAGCGGCATGACGTCACAACAACAGTTACCAGCCTGGAAACGAATGTCACAACAACAATACCGATCAAGTGTTTCACGGTTCAAGTGCTCGAATTGTGGATATATGCATAGTAAGGGACAATGCCAAGCTAAAGATAAACACTGCTCTGGATGCAGAAAAGTAGGACATTTCATAAAAATGTGTAGAAGTAATAGACAACGCCCATCATCAATAAATGAAGTAAACGTAGGACATCAATACGAACGCGATGAGTGGTTACGCCCATACACTAATGACCAAAGTGCCCATGATTTGTTTGTGGGGGCGCTACAAGATGAAAATAATAGAGAAGATGACCTTTGGTACACAGACGTCATGATAGGGAACCGTGTAATTAAATTCAAGCTTGACACATGATCAGAAGCAAATATCATTCCAAGGAAAGTGTACGAACAGCTAAGCGAGCTGACGATGACTCCACCGAATTGCCATCTGGTCACTTACACAGGGCAACGGATACAACCACAGGGGGAGACGTTCATCACAATCCGTGGACAGCGATTGAAATTTCAAGTCACCGGGGAGGGTAGCCCCCCTTCTATGAAAAAGTGTGTGCGTCACACTCAAGCTGATCGCACGAGTGGACTCAATAGGCAACACACCAGAGCCTGAAGCAAGTGCTAAAAAATTGGTAAATATGTATACTGACATTTTTAAAGGTCTTGGTAAAATAAAAGTAAATGCACATATTCATATTGATAAATGTATAACCCCAGTAATTGACGCCCCTAGACGAATCCCACATGCTATAATCAATGATGTACGTAGAGAGATAGATAGAATGTTAAGCCTAGAGCTAATCGTGAAACAGGTAGAGCCAGCTCCATGGGTGAGCTCCATCACTATTGTAAGAAAACCTGGAAAGATCAGAATATGTTTAGACCCCACTAAACTAAACAAGGTCATATTAAGAGGGCCATATCTAACACGTACGATAGAAAAAGTAGGAGCAAATATGTGTGGGGCTAAGTATTTTTCAGTAATAGACGCCAACAGTGGATATTGGCAAATTCAATTAGATGAGGAGAGCTCAAAATTGTGCACCTTCAATACACCATGGGGTCAATATCGATACACACGATTACCGTTTGGCATAAAAACAGCCGGGGATATTTTTATCGAAGAAATGAATACCATATTAGGTGACTTAGAGGGTGTCAATGTTATCACAGATGACATACTAGTCTATGGTAACACCGTTGAGGAACACAGCACCCGACTAAAAACAGTATTAGAAAGGGGTAGACACTTCAATTTGAAACTAAACCCCCAAAAAATCTAAAATTTGTCAGTCACAAGTAAATTATGTTGGACACCTACTCACTTCGGAGGGACTGTTACCTAACAAAGATCGTATATAGGCAATAGTAGATTTGCCCACACCAAATGATAAAAAAGCAATCCAAAGCTTTCTAGGGATGATTGGGTACGTAAGTAAACTCATTCCTAATATGGCCGAATTAACAAAGCCATTACGAATAGTGCTCAAAAAAGATATAGCGTGGCATTGGCAGGATGAACAAAACAAATCTTTTAACAAGCTAAAAGAGTTATTAACAAAAGCCCCCGTTCTCAAATATTTTGATGTCAACAAGGACATTATCATACAGGTTGATGCGTCAAAATCTGGCCCTGGGGCAACATTATTTCATGAAAACCAACCGGTTGCCATGGCATCAAGAGCATTAGATAAAACAGTCAAATTATGCTGTGAAAAAGAGCTGTTAGCTATTTGTTTTGGGTGCAAAAAATTCCATGAGTACATATACGGAAAGGAGGTAACGATACAGACTGACCACAAACCACTGGTATCGATAATGGCTAAGCCTATACATAAACTATCCGTGAGAATGCAACGTATGAGAATGAGACTACAAAATTACAACCTGACAGTCATACATATTCAGGGAACACTCATGTATTTTGCAGACACACTCTCCAGAGCTCATACCAAACAGACATCACCAGATGACTTATTAGACACAGAAATCACAGTTGCTGCAGTCGGAATAGGAGAAGACAGTGTAACACGAGTAAGACAGGAGATGGCAAAAGATGACACACTACAACAAGTTATATCCTTAACAAAAAATGGTTGGCCCAAACATAGCAAAGGTCTAAAACCTGGAGTAAAACCATTTTTTACATACAGACATGACATCACACTGCAAGACGATGTGTTGTTAAAAGACAACCGTATTATAATTCCAAGAACATTACAAAAACAAATGCTAGAAAGAATACATGGTTCGCATTTAGGAGTAGTAAAGTGCAAACAGTTAGCAAGGGATAACATTTTTTGGCCTGGTTTAAGTAGTCAAATAGAAGATAAAATATCCCGATGTCAGATTTGCCAGGACTCGCGAAATAAACAACAATCATAGCCACTAATAAACCATCAGAAAACTACTATCCCATATTACAAAGTAGGGATTGACATATTTTATGCTGAACATACTACATTTCTGTTGATAATTGATTATTACACAAAATTTCCAGAAATAGTAGAATTAAACAGAACAACAAGCCAGGCAATAATACGCGCATTAAAACAAATGAATTCCTAAAATAGTAGTGTCAGACACCGGACCACAATTTAGCAGTGGTGATTACTTACAATTTGCAAAAGACTATGACTTCATGCCAATATTTTCAAACCCAATGTTCCCACAGAGTAATGGTCAGGTAGAGAGATATGTACAAACAGTAAAACTAATGATCAAGAAGTCGATATTAGACAAGAAGGATCCAAATATTGCATTGCTAAATTATCGAAATACCACAATACAGGGACTTGGCGCCTCTCCGGCACAATTATTAATGTCCCGTAAACTAAGGTCGCGAATACCAACTTTTGAATACACATTTAAAACCGAAAATACAAACATCAAAACGAACCGAAGTTCATAAAATACAACACCAAAAGAAATATTTTGATGAACCTGTAGGACATGAACACCCAATGTTAAACACATGCGATGAGGTACGGTAATTGGATCACAAAGGTGAATGGGCATCAGGGAAAATAATCAAAGCACAGATACCGGGTCCGCGGGATTACACTATACTGAATTCACAAAAAAACATGATCAGAAGAAATCGAAAACACATTTTCAAGTCAAATATAAATAACACACAAACAGTCAAACAGCGGCAAACAGTGATAAATTCTAACGAACAGCCCACGCCAGTCAAACACAGGACTTATACAACACAATACAGCCGAGTTAGTCGCCCAGTAAACAGACTAGGTTTTCCAACAATACGGTAACATATTACCAAAACACAGTAATAAAATCAAGTTTTTTATTGTATTTTTTTTGTGTGTGTGTGCTGTAAACTTGTTAATTGTAAGAAGTTCTCATTGTTACAATTGTTTTCAATACAGTCTGTAAATGGACATATTTATGGATAGTGTTATTTATAAGAATTTATCATAGATGGATTGTTCATATTCAAACATGTAATTACAATCTGTAACTGTAGATTCAGTCGTCACGCACCCAATTATTGGACATATTTACGGATAATGTTATTTATAAGAATTTATCTTAGACGGATTTTTCATATTCAAACATGTAATTACAATCTGAAACTGTAGATTCAGTCGTCACACACGCAGTTATTGGACATATTTACGGATAATGTTATTTATAAGAATTTATCTCAGATGGTTTTTTCATATTCAAACATGTAATTGTGCATGTTTTTCGTAACATGGGTAATTTACGGGTGGAGAACCCTGCATAACGAGGCGATAGGTGGCGCCACCTAGCTTATGGACCAGTAACTCCACCACTACCGCTAGGGGTGATCCGACCCGACTCGAACGGCTTTGATTCCCACCAAATCGGTCACGAGTTCAATCCCCGTCTCATTCAAACCACCACAACCCGCCCGGCTGCACACAATGCTACACCTGTTCAATCTGAAACTATAAATTCAGTCGTCACGCACGCAGTTATTAAACAGTTAAATCGAGCATCACCACATTGTTATGTTACGAATAAGGCATGCTAGATGTTTAAATGCACTTAAAGTGGACATCAAGTTGCCAGCCATACTCAGGCATGTGTGCGACGTGAATAATTAATATTTGACAACACATATCGTGAAGACCAATTTAATAAATTATTTGTTGATAACGGAAGAGGTGTGGAGTAGAGAATTATGGTATTTATGCAGTTATTATATTTATTGTATTTATTGTATTGTATTTATTGTATTTAATAAAACTATTGAAAGGAAGATGTAATGTATGACACGAGGGTAACAAGCTAACACTGGAAGTTGGCTTGACAACACATCGAGTCAATAGAACTCAAGGTGTCGACTCGTATCTTACAGTATACACTGCACACTGCTGCACCCTACTGCATTCTTCCCCACCCTACTGCATACTGCCCCACCCTACTGCATACTGCCCCACCCTACTGCATACTTGCTCACCCTACTACAAATAAAAATGACTATGCAGCAATTGTTATTTTTTAAATGCGAGAAGTGTTTTGAGTGTGGCCACAATAGTGTTTTGAACCTACCTTCAACTAGGTTGAAAACATTACCGTAGTATTTTGAACGTAGGTTGAAAACACTACTGTAGTGTTTTTGTGGGGTAGTGTTCTGAACTTACCACACCGGGACAAGTCGCTCAAAAGGGCCGTATTCGATCAACACGACCCGGGCGACTCGGATCACCCGAGTTATAGAATTTCAAACCAAACACCGCGAGTGGAGTCGACAAATAAATGTGCCGTGTGCAAAAAGTCCTGACTCCAGTAACCCACGTCTTGGCTGGGGCTGGCTAGGAGTGATGACGTCACATTTGTGCTGGTACCTGTAGGATAACTGGTAGCTGTACAAGTCCTATGTGTTGGTTTAATGCTTTTATTCTTTTTAATAACCCAGATTAATGAAATGGAACTAAACTATGCAATCATAAATACTTTCAATCCTATTTTTCTGTAGTTATATCAGTTATTAAAAAAAAAAAGTTTTGGATTAAGCCACCATCTGTCCCACCCAGAGTGTGGAGAAGCGTGTTTGTTTATTCAACCCAAGTCTGGAGGATGTGCGCATGCGCCAACAAGTGACTCGGATCACCCTAGTTGATTAATCGAATACGGCCCAGAGGACACCCTGCCGTATTCCATTAACACGACCCGGGAGACTCGGGTCACCCGAATTGCTAGAATTTCAAATCGAACACCGCTAGTGGAGTCGACAAAAACAAGTGCCGTGTGCAAAAAGACCCGACCCCAGTAACCCACATCTTGGCTGAGGGTGGCTAGGAACGATGACGTCATATTTGCACTGGTACCATCCTGTAGGATAACAGCTAGCAGTACCAGTCTAACATGTTTTTTGTGGGTAATAACCCAGATTAATGAAATGGAAATATAACTAACTATGCGATCATAAAATATTTCATATCCTATTTTGCTGTAGTTATATCTGTATTATAAAAAGTCTTGGATTAAGCCACCCCATGGAGAAGCCTGTTTGTGTATTTAACCAGAGTCTGTAGGATATGCGCATGCACCAACAAGTGACTCAGTTCACCCGAGTTGGTTAATCGAATACGCCCACGGTGAGTCACTTGGAGGACCACCACGTGACCATGTTCAACTCCTCTGGTAAGCTGTGACTGGCATAGATGAAAATAACAAATAAATATCAGACTATCGGTAAATACTGGTAAATTCTCACTCTCATAAATCATCATGAATACATAAATATACTAAATATAATGGTTTCGACGGATTCAATGGATATAAATATAATAGATATAATTTAATATTAATATAAAAATAAGAATAAATAAGAATAAATAAGAATGAATAATAAAATAAATAAACAAGCTTTGCTATATAAATTATAATAACCATAAATACTTGGATTACTAATTATTTTTCAAATCGTTCAATGCATATGAATAACTACGAGAAGAGGACCCTAACTACAAGAGTGGGAAGTAGCTCAGGAAATAGAGTGTCCACCTGTAAAGGTGTGGGTCATCTTATCGATCCTGCCCAGTGGACACATTTGCAGTTTGGGTTATTTTCCGTTCCAACCAGTGGTCCACAACTGGTTCATCAAAGACTGGTGTGTACTGTCCTGTATGTGGGAAAGTGCACATAAAAGACCCCTTGCTGCTTATCAGAAAGAGTAGCCTATGTGGCGGCATTGTGAGAATGACGCAATAGCCGATGATAAAAATCAATGTGCTGTACAGGCGTCGTTAAATAAAAGAAACTTTTAGGACCATAACTACGGTGCAGGCTGCAAACGAGCTGACAGCAAACGGACCCGGTGAGTAGAAGAGGCGCCGCCATCCTACTTTCATTTTGGATATCACACATCATGTCTAATAGACTACATCACCGTTCCAGTGCATTGTGGGATGCGTCAAAGAAAAACATACCCGCAAGAAGCACATGGCACATTCTAATACACTGGGTGCAGCTATGAAATGTGCTAGTTTCAGCTCATCTCAGCTCTTGTTTGAAACATAGAATACCAACTAAAAAAATATATATAATAAATTAAGATATTAATCGTTTATCCAGCATTGCATTTACATCAATATAATCAGCACATCTTATGCCATGTGCATTTAGATTTAGACAAATCTGGGCACTCAGACTAGTGTTAGAGCCAGCAGTCAGTTTTACTTATTTTATTAATGTTTTTATTTATATCCTATGGTTAATGACATATGTAGAACTAGAAAATGATTAGGGTTAATCAGATATTGGTTATATATTTCTCTGAAACAAGTGTATGTTGACACATTTGGCATTTTAATATTTAGAACAAGAATTAATAATGGTGATGTGGATATCACTGATTGTTTTGTGTGGAATTGTATGTTTCTTAGCTCAAAATGTTTAACTGTGGCTAGTTTTGTCTTAGCCTATATTCATCAGATCATTATATTGCATGTGTGCATACATGTTTATGCCAAATTGTTATGTATTTCTATTCATTTTGAATAAAATCAAAGTTTTTCCCTACGCGTATCGACAAACTCAATGGCCATTCGCATTTGCTTTGCTGCCAACCCCGATTTCAGCGCATTTGCAGTCGGAACTGTGATCCCGTCTATTAGTTAACTCAGTGTCACTAAATAATGCAACGGGCGCACTTCGCATCGACTTGTTAGTAAATCACCCTCCAGTCACTCTGGCAGTGTAATGGCCGTCACACTACGACGTATGCAAATTTTTGTCAACACGTCGGTGTATGTCGGCATACATTAGGCATGTCATCATACGTCACCATACGCTGTCATAGGGCGACGCATACGGTGGGCATACGGTAGGCATATGCTATGTACACGTTAGACATACATCATTATATGCCAGACATAAGTTAGACACACACTGATGTACGTTTGTCGTACGTCGAGGCTGTGGGCACGTACAGCCCACGTATCACCAACGTATCGACGACGTGAGACAACGTGTGAATAACGGTCGTCTAGCGTGTGTCTAACGTTCGTCTGGCGTTGCTCCAACATTCCTTGACATATGTAACATGTATGGTGTTCTTCTGGCGAACGAATAGTGTATATAACATTAGCTGGCATTCTGCAAATGTTGTGTGAGTGTTTGTTAGCGTTTTGCAAGCGTTTTTCACCGGGAGGCACTTTAGCCATACATTGCCCACACATTGGCCAAACGCTCTGATACGTTATATGATACGCTCTCATAAGCTGGCACACGCTAGCAATAGGTCGGACATACATTCAGCAAACGTTCTGCACATTGTGTATACGGTATGTATACGCTATACATACACCGGACATATGCTAGCAATAGGTCGGGCATATGTTCTGCATACGTTCAGTATGTTCTGTATATGGTATGTATACGTCCAACTTAGCCCTCTGGTGTCGAAAAGTTAGACGAATCTCGATGTATTGGAACCATTTCAGCCGTTGGGCATACGCTGATGCAATACGTCATAATGTGACAGGGCCATAAGGGGCTATGTGTAAGGGTCGCCCCGTACTGTTACACCCGAGTGCATTCGTTCACTCACTGTGCTCAACAATTAGTGAGCTACCAAACCACCAACCATCATTCCCCTAAATACTACACAGGCGTTCTGTGCCGATGGAGGTCTAGATTCCTGGCTTATGTGGAACTTGTCATCCAATTCCTGTTTTATAAACCAGTTCTTTTCACGAAAAATAGGCGAGAAATGGATTATGTGACTGTCTTGGGGAGGGTAATACATACATCCAAGCATAAAATAAATTCACAAATATTCACTACAATGATGCTTGAACAGTCTCCTTGCTTGACAAAAAACTCCTGTTATTGTTGGTTGTTGTTTTACGTCTTAGCAGCATCTAAGGTCATATCAAGACGGGTACCGATTTGTGACAGTGCGCACTCATGGCGACTATATAGTAGTAGTATAGAGAGGACCGATATGGGTCCATATTACGTAATCGTCCCGCGTCAGAGGACCGACGCGGTACAATGACCTTAGATGACCCATTGCATGTTTGCACCGCGGGACAATGGGAATCAGTGACCTGAGATGACCCATTGCATGTTTGCATCCTTTTTGACTGGAATGATGACGTCACTGTTCAGGTTGAACTCATTTGACCTTTTTGACTGGAATGATGACGTCACTGTTCAGGTTCTACCCATTGCATGTTTGCAGGTTGTTTTTTTGAGTG